>JARQSW010000373.1:0-39801 GCA_030142375.1 Calameuta pallipes | reverse complement strand
AGAGAGAGAGAGAGAGAGAGAGAGAGAGAGAGAGAGAGAGAGAGAGAGAGAGAGAGAGAGAGAGAGAGAGAGCAGCGCAAGAAACATCGAACGGCGCGATGGGAACTGCGTGCCGAACCGAAGCCGCGAATCCCGATATATCGTAATACGCTTCCACTGAATTCTTCTCGAGTAACGTCCGTGTCCACTTGTGTCTACCTGTCCGACTGTCTGACTGTCTGACTGCCTATTTGCCTAGAACTACCTCGTGTACTTTAATTGGCCAATTATTACGTACGTTAGGCGTGTCCGGAGGAGCGTGAAACCGTGGGGTCCCGGCTCCACCGAGTGACAAACGCAACTTCTGTGATAAATATCTTTTGGCGAGGCGAGAGAAAGAGAGAGAGAGAGAGAGTGAGAAGGGTCGCCGGCGCACGGCGACCTAAGGGAAAGAGGCGCAACGCGCACGGGGTCGGAATCAGAATCGAGAGAGTTCGGACTGGCGCAAATTGGTCACGGCTGGTCTATTCGAACTCCCGTTAGCGCCCGTTAGCCTCCCCACCCGCCCCCGAGCACTGGTCGCCGCAGCCGACACTATTACACCTACGAATTCCCAATTGACGGAGTCCTTTCTTCCAGCTACAGTCACCTGCGCTTCTCTCCTTCTCCGATTGCTTCCGAAATACTATACATACATGGTAGATGGAATTGCATGCGAAACGGCCGAGATTCCATCCGATTCCTCCCCGCCAACTGGTTCTCTTCTCTTCGTTGCTCAAGCTTCGCTTCGTTCATCGTTTATTTGCCCTTTGACCGCAGACAAACCTGCCGTCTCGCCAATTTCCTAGATCGTTCCGCTCTTTGCGAATCCGTCAATTACTTGAGTGCTCGAGCAAACACTACGTAGCTTCATTCACGAAACAACAGAAATGATTGCACGTAGAAAAATGTATAGCTGCGATTATTACAGAGCAATGGGAAAATGTCAGTATGTCGAGAAGAAGCAAGTTTTAATGACAATGATAAAGACTTTAGTAGGATCGATCGTGTAATTTGACCCACGTACGTTCCTTGGGTGATGATATCTCACCTATTTTCGAAATTAAATTATTCTGCTCAGCTGAACTTACGCATCGGAGGATCGGCCATCGATGTATTTATTCGATGCACAGTCTAACGTCAGAGAATGACAAAATGGAGGTGCCTCTAATAAAATATTTTAAATAAATGAACGTGCCGCACGATCGACCTTTGGGTGAAATTTGAGCCATATAGGTACGCTGACAGTGCTATAGTGCTGCTCCTGTTATTGTCGAAGATAACGTGTACGAAGATAACATATTGGGTGCGATCTGCCTGCACGCTGCTCACTTTGAACATCCAAAGTCGAGCATAAGCTAATCCAAGTAAGCAGAGCGATCTCAATCTTTTGTTTAGATTTTTGCGACTGATGTGGACGCAGAGCGCCGGACGATCGATCGGACGCAAGTTGCTATTTATTATTTTCCTACATGTAAAATTTGAAATTTTTCCAGCAATCACGTGAAATCAGTAAAATCTTGTAATACGTGGCAATAAAGTGAATTGAAGTTTTACGTAACGATGCAGTCATTGATTCGTTGCGAAATGCGATTGGGTGAAATATCATCCATAAGAATCTTACGTGTAAATATTTTTAAGGGACATACGAGGATTCATAGTATCGCTGCAAATCCAACTGTTTTATTCCCTATTCTTCCTATGTGAGAGACCAGTTGCAATTCTCTTGTTTTCACGTTTTTACGTTTTCACGTTTTTACGTTGGAACACGTGGGAAGAAGAAGGACACCTGCAAGTGTGTAAAGAGTGACTATCGCAGAAAGGACAGGTGATAAGTGATAACCTACCCAAACCTAACCTAATAACGTAATAACAGAGTTGGATTTGCGCTTGGATTGCTCGTGACACTAACGATCGTTTCATATACAATATTATCTAATGATTTAACGTGATTAAGCCTGCGATATATGTATAGATATAACGCGTGTTATTCCGAACCAATTGCCAGCTTCATCTCCTGTGCACTCATCTCCACTGCCTACTCGGTCCACAGGAGCAACACGTCTCTGAGTGGGAAGATCGCACCAGGCATCGTTACTCACGAAAATGGGCTGATTCTTGAGTATACGTCGTAATATCGACACGTGTAAAAATATAATAGATCAAAATATGACAAATTCTCGTGTGTACCTCGAAGATGTAGGAGGGCAGGAGCTACTTTACGCGATCTCGCTGGTCCATTAACGATGCCAATAAGTAATTGCATAAAGGAGAGAGAACGGTTGCCCGATTCGTTTCTTAAAACTCACACGCGCATCTTGGACGTCGCATGAAACGAATGCAGCGCGGAGCCTCGAGTTTCGATGCGAACGAACGTTTAAGGGTGAGCAGGAAGCTCCTACGAGAAGACGTACATTGGCGAATGAAGATGGGGGAGAAAGGTGGATAGTGGCGGCGGGATCGGTGACAGCAGAGCGAAGATGACGGTGAATCTGACGGACGTTGGACGAAGGGGCGAGAGAGAGGGAGAGAGAGAGAGAGAGAGAGAGTGAGACGTTAACGAAGGAATAGAGGTGAACAAAGTGGGAGGGGGTCGCGCGTGCGCCAACTCCCTTTCTCTACGCTCAGCTGTATGCACGTGAGTGAGAGAGAGAGAGAGAGAGAGAGCGAGAGAGAGAGAGAGTGAGAGAGAGTGAGAGCAAGTTACCCTTACGGGCGGAGGGTGCACCGAGCTGCTCGAGCCGATTGGTCGAGTCTCGGGAGTTTTGGGAACATCGCGACGCAACTCCGCCCATTCGAGGCGGGACGATTTCTATGTGCCCAGTCTCTACATTCTCTGCCTAATAATACACGATATACCACCTATTCGGTAGCCACCATGGTTATAGGATCTACGCGGCGGCGAGCTGCACTACCGAGTAGTCGAGCATTTTGACTCGCGCGCACCCACGCTGCTAACGAGTCCAGGCGCGATCGCGCGCGCGACGAGCGCCTCGTCAAAGGATCCTTCGGACACTCCTCGGACGTGCACAGTTGACGCACAGTTCAAGTACAGTTGACGCATAGTTAACATACTTTTTACTCCTTACCTCACCTCTCCTCTCCTCTCCTCTCCTCACCACTCCTTCCCTACCTACCTCTCCTCTCCTCTTCTCTCCTCTCCTCTCCCGTTCTTGCCCTCTTCATCTTTTACTCCGTTACACGACCGTCATTCCGTTTTGATCGGACGATTTCTGCGTCCCGCGTAATTCTTGGTTTCGTCGGTTCTGTGAAAACACTTTCTTCGGGGAGAATTATTTGCGAAGAAGAATGTGCTTGGATTATCCTGGCGAATCGTGGGATTCGCCTAGCCTGTGCGACCATTGTGACTCGTAAGATTCCTAGTGACGGGGAAGTTATTGATGGTGCGCGTAAAGTGCATGCGATCGGTGTGCCTCTACAGTTGGGAAAGGGGGACTAAGTGGAGAAAGCGCACAGTTGACATTTTCGGTCTGGACATCGCGATCTGCCAGGAGATCGACTCGTCGTCTCGTAAGGAAAGAGCTGCGATCTGCCATGGGAAAAGAGGCCGTCCGCTAGGTGGACGTCTCCGTAATGTGGAGGACGCACCAGGAAGGCAGCAGGGCAGCCGCAGCCGCTGCATCGGAATCGTCATTCGGGGAATTCGATTCGGGCCAACTGCTCGAGGAGAACGAGAGCGCGAGACGTGCTGCTGCTGCTGCTGCTGCTGCAGTCCAGGAGAGGAGGCACGTGCTGCTCCACGTTCGCGCGAGCGAGTCCTTCCTTCGTTGCGAACAGTTCTCGGCTCGCACCTCCGCGGCTCCTTCCCTTTTCCTTTCGTCCTCCTCGTCATCCTCGTCCTCGCCCCTAGCGCTACCGCTACCGTTTCCCCTGGCTGTTCGCCTGCCCCTGCCCCTCGGACTCCCCGTGCCCCCCGTGCCCCCCCTGCCTCTCACCCCCATGGACAAGGACTCGCCGGACGACGTCGACTCACAGCAGCTCATGGACGAAACGTCCCGGCGAACCACGCCGCTTCCATTGGAATTGTTTGGCGAACACGAGCGCGACCGCGACTGCGAAGGTCACCACCATCAACGTTATCACGATTCTACTCCTTCTTCTCTTTCTCCTTCTCGCCCCCCTCCTCCTCCTCCTCCTCCTCCTCCTCTGTCACCTTCTTCGCCTCCTCCGCCTCCTCCTCCGTCTTCTCCTCCCCCTCCTCCTCCTCCACCACCACCACCTCCTCCTCTTCCTCCTCCTCATCGTCATCATCATCATCATCACCATCATCGTCATTCACGTCATTATGATCATCGTCATAAGCATCATCGTCAACAACAACAGGAACAACGGTATCGTCAACATCATCGTCATTATCAGGATCAGCATCAGCACCATCAGCGAGAAGAGGAATCGCCCAAAAGCGAGTTCATTCGGGAACACGATCATCGTCACAGCCTAGAGGAGAAGATACGAGAAAATCGGCAAGCGCACGGCGGAAAGCAGGAACAGCTCGAAGATCGACGAAGAGACGAAATTTTGAACAACTGTCGCAGTGACAGGATGGACGACGACGAGGAGCCATCGACAGTTGCGCGTATATCGAGAGAGTGGCGTGCGGATGGTGGGAACGAACGCTTCGTTCAGAAGAGGCACAACGTATCCCAAGAGAATCTGCCCTTGTACATCGGTGACGAGAGCAAGGACGACTACGACGAGGACGACGCCGATGACGATCGCGAGGATCAGGAGGAAGATAATAATAACGAGAGGGACAGTGAAAATGAGAGTAACGAGGGTGCGGAACAGTCCTCCTCGGCGGCAGCCGGAAGCGGCAAGAGACGTCGGCAACAAGGTCCACCTATGATGTCTAGACGCCTGGAGGATATGCATCTCATTCAGAAGCAGCTGGATAACTGTGAATCGATGCAGCAGGAAGTAGCCGAGAGCGAGGAGAAGGTGCAGATAAGGATGTTGACCTCGCCGTTCATGTCGGTGGCTCTGGGCGCAAAGATCCGTCAGGACGACGAAAAGGAACGACAGGACCGATACAAAGAGAATTTTGAAAAGCCGCGAAAGCTAAAACGCGTTGCGATCTCGAGGAAATCAGTGAACGATGCTTCTAAGGTGGAAAAGAGGGAATACGAGGAGGCTGAGCAGGAGGAGGTGGAGGAGGAGGAGGTGGAGGAGCTGGTGGAGGAGGAGGAGGAGGATGAGGAGGAGGAGGTGCAGCAGGACGAGATGTCGCTCGAAGCAGTCGCAAATGACGAGGAGGATGCGAACGAGGACGAGGAGGAGATCGAGGAAGAGGAGGAAGAGATGGAAATCGAAGTGGAAGTCTGTCGATCAACGGAAGGAAGCAGCCCGAGCAGTCCGGTCGATTTGACGGCATCGTCCCGATGCGCCGCAACGGACTTCTTCCATCCTCTGGGAAATCGTGGCGTTCACGCTTTTGCCTGCTTGCAGGCAAGTGTCACTCCGGTCGTCGATTATTTTTCCGGGAGCAACGCCGAGGAATCTGGCGCGACGGCAGCGGCGTCGGTCACGGCAATGACGCTCTCTGGGATCCTACCTCAAGAACACACGATCGGCACGAGCCCAGTCACTGGGATCAACGTCGACATTACTAAGAGCACGAACGTGAGCTGCACCACGTCTACGAGCACCACTGCGGGGACGTTGACGACGACGGCCAGCGCCGTCCAATCGAATAAGCGAGGGCTGGCCTTCTCCGTCGAGAACATTCTCGATCCGAATAAATTCACCGGTGGTCGAAATCTCTACGATCGTCTTCGACGGCGGAAGCATCGAAAGAGCAGCATTCCCCACGAAGGTACGAACTTCCTGTCTCTGCATGTGACTATACATATACGTACAGCATAGACGTATCCATGTCAAAAAGATTTCATCGATCACAGATCCATCCAAGGTCTATCCGTATAGAAGTCCTTCCGTGGATGTACGACCCACGGGACTGATTTATATTCTATATTGTATATAAACGTGTACATATTATGTTTCTGCGCTAGTTTAAAGAGAAAACCATAAATTCGACGTCCATGCAGATTTGCACAGACAGAGAGTCTACGACAGATCTACGTAGACTTTAAACTTGTGTCTCTGCTTTCGGGGCAAACGAAGCACGTAATTATATTGACGTTATGGGTTGCACTTCAAAGCGATTTCTATATTGCTAGACCTTGATAAAATCTTTTTTTACATATAATAATAATAAGAAGAAGAGCAATACGACTATACACAGAAGCCATGCGAGTTATCTGTGCGTTTGCAACTCCATTTTAGGACGCAGCTACTAATCCTATTCTCAATTTACTTTCCAATTGTTTTTCTTCTCCCACTTTCCTCTTTCCGCTCCGTCGCCTTATCTTGGATTTATCGTGATTCTGCCTTTGCGCGGGGGTCGTCATTGGAATCGGATTTGGGTTCGTGTGTCTCGTGCGTGCGTGCGTGCGTGCGTGTGTGTGTGTGTGTGTGTGTGTCGTATTTGTAGTAGCTACTGTACCCGCTGGGCCGTGCGAGCGATCGAAAGTGATGGAAGAACCGGAGGAGCGGATTCGATGCGTGAGATGAGAACCGATCGTGTTCGTTAATCCAACATTATCCAACGGTTGGTTATGGTCGCGTCGTTAGCGCACTCGAGAAACAAAGAGTCGTAATTATGCAGCCGGTCGTTCGGTTGCGAGCAGTCAACCCCCTCCCACCCACCCCCCTCCACCGTACCCCATGAACGATCGATCGTTTTGACGAAATCGAAACGTTACGCCGGCTCATCCATCTTATCCTGCGTTCGCAGATATAGCTATTAAAACTCAATTGAGTCTGACCCTTGCGTATCCGTTGCTGTTCTTTCTATTCGGTTGCTCACGCAACCCCAACCCTCCTTCGTGCAGCACCTTCCTCTCACAATAAAAACTCTCGTTGCGCGCAAACGAACGCAAAGTCGGGAGTTGGGCTCGTCGTGCTCGTCGCGCTTTACGCATTGCGTAGGCTTAGGTAAGCGACGAATTGCCGGCGCTACTGTCGCCCCTGGGATTTTCCTCGATTCCGTTTCGATTAGTGCTACGCTGCGGAGTAACGTCAAAGTTATAGACCTATTAAAGTTTGAGCGGTGTCAAGTTTGACGCCGACTTTGAATTTGGCGTCAAGTGCTCTGCTTCCGGAATAATATCCCCGGTTATTATGATAATCGCGTGGCATCGGCTTTCGCCAAGCCGTCCAGAAAATTGCCTCTTCTGCATCACAATGATCCTCTCCTGCTCCTCGACTCCACGCTGCTGGTGGCTTCCCTCGTTCCGCCGAGTCTGCTCTCATAGCCCACAAGCTCCTGCACACAAACACACGCACGCACAGACACACACACACACACACACAGGAACGTAGGATGCGTGCACGTGTGTCGCCCCCCCCCCCCGCATTCCCACCTCCTACAAGCACTGCTAGTCCGGAGCGCCCAGAGTTTCCCATCAGCCGACGCTCTTCGTCCTCTCCTGACAAATACTCTTAATCTCTTCCTTAATAATTATTGCGCTTCCTACACCTGACCACCACCACCACCACCACCACCACCACCACCACACGTCAATCGTCCCCGATTCCTTTCTTATCTCTCTTTCGCTCTCTCTCTCTCTTTCTCTCTTTCCGGTTTGTGCGTGTGGCTCTCAGTCAAGCTGGTTGCGCGCTCTAAGCATAGCTTATTCATATTTCAATCTATATAAACGACGCTCGTCGTAAAGGCGCAACGAAGCGAAACGAGATGAAAGAGCCGCGAAGCGGTAATACGATTGCGAGTAAGACGATTCGATTAGACGAAACGAGTCGACGGGCTGCACAGGTACTTGCCGGCCGTCGCGGCGCTCGTCACATAGTGTCACGAGCGTAACCGGCTTTTCGGGCGTGGAACGTAAAACGTGGAACGTAATAGGAGGGGCAGAACGATCGCGCGTTAACGAGATACAAATCCCATTAGGATGTAAACCTTCTCGATCCGTCGCGATCCCTGCCCCCCGTCAGTGAGAAACTGAGTGAGGATTTCGTATATGTATAGGCATAAGTGGCGCCTGTGCGTGCATGCATGCGCTCTTCTATATATAGTACATGAAAACGTGGAGGGGGAGAGAGAGAGAGAGAGAGAGAGAGAGAGAGAGAGAGAGAGAGAGAGAGAGAGAGACCGAGTGTTAAACGGAACGGACTCGCTAGGATCCTTTGGATCGTCCCGTGTCCCGTGTCCCATGGCTCGTGGATCGCGGGCCAATTCGGATAAAGTCCCTGGCAGCGAAGCCCCATAGTCCCCGTGGCCTCCACGGCCCCCAAGCACCCCTAGTAGCCCCAGCATCCCTAGCCCCGGCGGCCAGAGCCAGGGAATATCTGTCCCAGGGACATCTGTGCGCTGATTGAATCTCCAATCTCTTCCCTCATTGAGCGCACGATTGGCTCGGCGGCTGAGCGACGCTACGGCGCTCGCGTACAACTCCAATCCTTATTGCAGTTATATTTTGATTGATACCAAAGAAACGTGCTTGTGGCTCATTTCTTCTAAAGAGGAATTTATAAATATATTGTAGTTGGCACAATTGGCCATTTCGTCTCACTTAAGAGAAAAATATATTTCGGTTTGTTCGCAGATGGAGACTCGCGAGGTGAGTTTCCCGGAGGCAGCGGGCAGGAGGATGAGGAGGTGCCTGACGTATCCAAAGGACTCGAGGTCGACGAGGAGATGGAGGACGACGAAGATGAGGATGTGGAACTGCGAAGCCATCAGGATCATCAGGAACAAGAACAATCCGCTGTTATTCGCGGAGCCGTTCGCCTGCGATCTGCCGAACGTCAATGCAAAAAAAGGCAGTCCTCGGTGTCGTCCTCCTCGTCGTCCAGCATCCCAAGCGGTCTGAGCCACGTCGTCGGTGTAGCCACGACAGCGAACGTCGGTCCGGCTTCGACGACGGTCACGACGACTCAAACGTCTATAGCCAGCTGTCAGGTTTCGCAAAGTGTTGGCGGCGGCGGCGGCGGCGGCGGCGGCGGCGGCGGCAACAGTACGGAAGATAATATTTGCCCTTCGAACAACAGCGTTTCAGTGTCAGTGTCGGTATCGGCATCGGCTTCGGTTTCGAATTCGGCATCCGCATCGGCGTCGGCAGCGGCGGCGGCGGCTGCTGCGGTGGCTGCAGCTGGTGGGAAGCCTCGAAGAGCCAGGACGGCGTTTACGTACGAGCAGCTCGTCGCACTCGAGAACAAGTTCAAGACGACGAGGTATCTCTCGGTGTGCGAAAGACTCAACCTCGCGCTCTCGCTCTCACTGACGGAGACCCAGGTGAAGATATGGTTCCAGAATCGGCGCACCAAGTGGAAGAAACAAAATCCAGGATTGGATGTGAACAGTCCTACCGTCCCAACCACCCCGCCTCATCCCTCCGCTTACACGCCGGCATTTCTCTTTGCGACCCATCCGCACTCTCATCCTCATTCCCACTCGCATCCCCACCCCCATCCTCATGCTCATCCTCACCCTCATCCTCATTCTCATCCTCATCCACCTCCGCATCCGCATCCTCATCCTCATGCACATCCGCACCCGCACTCCCACAGCCACGCTCATCCACACCCTCATTCGCACCCTCACGTTCATCATCCGTCTGCGCCTCCGTCGCAGCCGCCACCCCCGCCGCCCGGTTACTATCACCATCCTGCGTCCTATTCGACCGCAGGACCAACCTTCTTCGCCCATCATCTGTCTACGGCAGCAGCGGCGGCCGCCGCTGCCGCTGCCGCAGCGGCCGCGGCCGCTAACGCCAATGCCAGTGCCAACGTAAGCGCCAACGTCAGCGCTAACGCAGCCGGCAATGTCAATCCTAATCCCTCGCCTACCTTAACGTCATCGACGACCTCCACGCCGCCCGCGTCCGCGGATGCTCTTAGTCTATCGCATTCTCATTTTCATTCTCATCCTCACTCCCACGCTCGCGTACACCCACACTCGCACACCAATCCGCCGGCCTAGCAACGCAGCCTCTTTCTTCCTCGGTTCCTTCTTCTTCTTCTTCTCCTCCTCCTCCTCTTCCTCCTCCTCCTCCTCCTCATCTTCGTGTCTTTCCTCATAACACCTACGCACAACGATTACGATTGCATCGGCACGAGTCTTTATAATTGTCGCGTAAACGCTTTTCCCGTTCCTATAGTCGGACGCGTCCGATTGGCCACAAATTTCGGAGATTTCCAAAAAAAAAACAGATCAGAGAATTTGGGCCTGTCATTCGCCGCAGCTCCGTCTCGAACGGATCCTACTGTCCTTGAGCAACGGAAGACATTACTCGAACGAACTTGAAAAAAGAGACCCGTTCTCGGGCGCTGAATGCCAGCGTGCACGAATCGGTATCGGAATTTGACCGAAAGTGATATTATCACGTTTAGATTTAAGTTTAGTATTAGGTGTAGCTTTAGGTTTAATAAGGTATGCTCGTGGGTGTCGAGTAACGTGCACGCGCGCGAGTGCGCGCGAGCCTTGTGTAAGTGTGTGTGTGTGTGTGTGTGTGTGTGTGTCTGTGCATGTGTGTGAGAGCGCAATGAATTTAATTTAGTCGAACGAGCGAATGATCGCCTGGGATCGTTGCAACGTCTTATTGTAAAATAAATGAAAAACGTTACGCTTGTATCAGATTGTAGTCGAGCGCGCGAGCATCGGACTCTACTCCTTATTATGTCTCGCGTACAAAAGTAGGCCGATGCTTTGCGGGAACAGCGCAGTACAATTTTTGGGTTTTCTCCTGAGTTGTCCCTTCCCTCGCACAATGGAAAATAAAGATACGGAAGAGGCAGACGCACGCAAAGCAGATAACAGTGGAAACGGGAAGACCTTCTCGTCCGTTGGTCGCAGTTGAAAATAAGCCACGAGGACGGCGATGGTAGCGGCAACGCTCGGCGGGACGTTGCGGCTCCTTGGAAGATGCGGAACCTCCGAGAGAGGAGGGACGCTGCTCTTACACTTATATACGGTAAGTCTAGTCATTAGAGGGTTCAACTGGCAAGGAACAAGCCTCGATTTGAGTTACTCTCACGAAGCTACGCCGAGTTTCACGCTCTGCTCAGGCAACACAGCCTCCGACTGTTTCTCGGCTCCTCCGTGACTCTCGCGACTCGGCTACGTTCAATCGACGTAAAATCCCTAAGCGTTCGCTTTGATGACCAAATTAGAAGTGCTTTAAGAACAGAAAGCGTTTCTCATGGCTCGTGGCTGCTAGCCATTTTCTTGCAAGCCACCGCCGCCACCGCCACCGCCGCCACCGCCGCCACCGCCGCCACCACCTCGTAGCACAGACGCTTCCATTATGAGGTTGTATCGTCATCGTGCATCGAGTCACGGGCTTAAGCCTCGTCCTCGATCTTAGCATTGCCAAGTCTTATCTTGGTAGAAGTCACGGAAACTTAAATTGATAGGACCGAACGACGTAGGAGCGCTCGGAAGCTGAGGTGGTAGAGGACTGCGAGGAGGAGTTCAAAGAACCGATGGAGGGAAAGAGGGCTCGTGGATTGGAGGGCTGTAGATCCAGACAATCTGTGGAGGACGGGAAGAGTCTGAATATTTGGTGAGGGTGGGCGCCTGCAGGGGAGTGAGAGTGGCTGTGCTGCGGGAGGTGGAGGGGGGGGGGTGGAATTGAAGCTCCGGTGTACACTCGCTAGTGGTGGCTGCTGTCGCTTGGTCGCCGGACGATTCTCTCGAATTAATTCTTAGGGGTGGATTTAGAAAGGGGATGCTGCCACTGCTGCTCCACCGGGTGTGAGAGAAGCGAGTGGACCGTGAAATAACCAACCCCGCAGCACTCACACCCCCGTTTTAACCGGTAGCATTGGCGTAACCTCATTATTGAAGCTTCGTCGCAACGGTAGCGAGTTTTCTCGTTATCTCCCGAGTCTCGAGTGCCGCGCGCTGAACACACCTACACACCCTTTTACAGTCTCCACGAAAGAGAGCTCGCACTCGCGTCTTCCATCAACGTATGTTCCGAGGGCAGCGCGCCTATATCTGGTGTACACGTGTATCATGCGCGTACGCGGTTCCGTCGATCAGGAGAATCCTGGCGACGCTGTCGACCGCAGCGGAACGCGAGAAGCGAGCAGCGGCCGCGCCACTGTAGTTAGGCTTCCACTTAAGCGTGTAATAGCTCAATAGCTGTCGCCCTCGTTCTCAGCGGAAGACATCGAGAAGCTCTGGGAGTGAGGACGGGGGGGGGGCCGAGGGGAGGGAGGCGTAACGCATTCGCCGCGACGCTCGATGTTTGTACACGCAAGGTCGGAGCGAGTCTCGCTCTCGGTGCACTTTGGCTTAAACGAGATAAAGAGAATTCTCTGAGGAGAAACGACGGAACGACGGCTCGGCCCTTCTCGTTCCAGTTCGGCCCGAGCCGGAGGACCGTAGTTAAATCGGATAGAGCGGAATGGATGCGAACAAAAGCACTGCGGATTCGATCGATCGAATACAAGGCGTTATCTTTAGCTACCGCGCGCTTCTCCCTGACGGTCGTCTCCGTTCCTCTCCCTCTCCCTCCCACTTCCCATCCCCGTCTCCAGCGTCCCGCGCGCTTTTCCTCCGCGTCTCTCTACTTTTACCGAAGGCACTCGGCCGACACGCACCACACGCACCACTCGCACTCTCGTCCCCATACCTTCCTTACTCATATTAACGGACACCGTGCGCGCATACGATTGCGTACTCGCACCTTCCGCAGACATTTCTCCCTGAATCTTATAAGATTTTGCAAAGATTTGATAGATCGCTCGAGAGATTCTGATGCACCCTGAATCGGCGGCCGCCTCCTTCGTCCAGAAGGCGAAAGTCGTGCTGCGACGGTGCCTTCCCTCGTTCTTCTTCTTGATTACCGCTGCGCTCTTTCCGACAAAGGGAGAGAACACGAGCGCATCGATAGCTGTCGCAGCACGCAGCACGCAGCACGCAGCAGCAGTAGTCGTTACGTTACCAAGGTAGCGTTTCCAGCGAAGCGTAGTTCGTAATCGACTCGGCTAGCTTCTCTGTCGCGAACTCCCTCCCACCCAGCCGAGCAACGGCCCAGCAATCGTTGTCACTCAACCTCTCGGAGCCTGGACGCCGCCTCTCCTCAAGCGTTTGACCAAGATTCAAAAATCGATGCCGAACGTATTTCGTCTCAAGACACAGGCGTCACAGGCAAACCGTTGTAAACCAAAAAAAAAACTAAGAAAATGAATCTTGAATGGATCGTCATATATGTAGATATACCTTATTACTTTCTCGAGTTCGCTTGAAATTTGAATTTTCAAATAAAAATACAAAAGGAAAGATAAAAGAGCAATTAAAATCTTTGAACCGTGAGCCGACTTGCAACGGGGATGCTGTTGCGATGCGACTATGACCGCGGAATGCGTGCGATCACGATCGCGTCATTGCATCAGAGCATATGTGACGTGCGGTTTCGGCGATACATATACATATATCTACACATGTATGTATAGTCCTTATATTACCTTATATTTTTTCAGATCGAGGTTCAGCAAATTTTGTCCGTTTGACGTTACTCGCTCAATGCCGAATAGTTATTCCGTGTCTAATGCGTTCGAAAGTTAAGTGAGAGTTCTGTAAGGGTCGCTCGAGAATCGGGGTGGCCCAGGAGGTCTGCAATTCTCTAGCGCCTAAATTGCTGCTGTTTCGCGCACGATACAGCCAACGTACGAGCCCACTAGTTCCTATTAACGAGAATCATCAGTCTCAGTCAATGGAGTCAAGTCCGTGTTAATCAGACCTTCTCGTTTGTTCCTTCTCTCGGGCTGCTTTGCGGTTTGCCAAAAGTTCCCGTGTGTTACGCTATGTCCTTGACTCGGGAGCGCTCGTGGCCCGATAGATAGAAGATATTGATGAAGAAATCCAGGAACGGGACCCGAACGCCGTGCGCTGACACGAAGGGAAAGCGAAAGCTCAAGAATCAAGAGGGTACGTTGCGGTAGGGGCGAGCGACGGAAGGGGTTAGAGCCGAAAAGCCGAAAAGCCGAAAGACGAACTTTACATTTATATCGGGGATTCTCGGCTTTACGCTTTGACTGGCAACCCCTTCTTTCAACGCCAGCACTCTTAATAAGACGTGTGACGTGATTTTTCGACTCACGGTCACAAGGCGACTCCAGCTACCGATACAGATACCGCTCTCGATTTCCGGCTCCCTTCGGGTCGCCACCCTGTTCAGAAACTATGCTCTCGGGTCAGTAGCCTGAGCGGCCGTGCATTTCCGTTTCCGTCCGCTCCCGTTCGTGCATCCAGTTGCGTTTGCTCATTTTACGCGACCCCAAAGATCAGCACCTACGGTTGCGTTTCTCGATTTCACGCGTCCCCAAAAATCGAAGGATCCGTTAAGCTATCGTCTTTCTGACAGGGTCCGTCAGAGCTCTCGTTTTGGTGGAGTTGGGCCTGTTCCACCCCAACTCCCAGTTTATACCGGCTCGTCAGTTCCCGGTGAAACAAGAATTGGCTGGCGCCCGCCTGGCTTGCGGATGCACGAACGAAGGGTGGACGGACGAAGGTAACGTAGGTTGGTTCTCGCAGATTGTTGTTCTCGGATTTTAGCTATCGGTATCGGGTCTAAGAAAAAAATACGTTACAGACGGCACCGCCGAAAATTCCATGTACTACGATTCTTCTGAGCGAATCTCTCCACTGTACACGTAATATGCTGTATCCACAAATCTGAGCGTCCACCAGTTAGCTGTGATCTGTTTGCGTTTTCGATTGACTTGATTCCTTGGACCGGATGTAAGGCGCAGAGCACCGCGCGCCTTCGATCGGTGAGATTGTTTAGGCTCCTATTATGAAGTTTCTTATGTACGATTCATTGTTTCGATGTGCATCGAATTGCACTGAATTCCCATTGGACTTGCCTACTTACCTACCTACCTGCCCTACGAGTTGCGCCCTATGACACCTGCGCGTTCACGTTGCAAGGCTTGCACTCAACGCACTCAACGCACTCAACGCACTCAACGCACTCAACGCACTCAATGCATTTGCACCTTACACTCGATGCAAGAAATTTACTCGATTTTCGTTTTAATTTCTTTACGTGTCAGGCTTTCTAGAAACAGTTATGGCGTTGACTAAAGAAGTAAATAAACTGTGAGCATCTTATGGGATATGGTGACAGGCGAACCAGTGTGTCGCGTACACCTACGAATGGACTACCCATTGAATTTTACATATCGGAATGGCGATTCACAAGAAAGAAAAAAAATACGGGCATTTCTAACCTATTTATAGTCGTCCAAAGGAATTACTGGTCATTTAAGATGCGTTAACTTTCCCGAGTGCCCGTATGAGCTTCCCTTCTCTTGCTCACTGTTATCCTCGCAAAAGCCTAGGTGACATGGCAAAGTACAGTAGGACTTTTTTACTGCTCGTCGGATGCCATAAGAAGGTACAGTCAGTAATAATTTCGCTTCCAATTGCTAACTGTTGGTCAATTCGAGTCTTTACGACTGTACCGTACATACAACCGACACACGGGGGTTGACTTACCGAATGCTGCTGATTGCGATTACGGATAGCCCATCTATGCTAAAAGGAAGCTTACGGTGCTTACTTACCGACCGCTCTCTACTTTTCCGACGGATGGCGTTTGAAAGATCACTACTTCTGCTGAAAATGACGATTTCCATGTCGCGACACTTTTCATGGATAGATATAGTCGCGTACGTATTGTCATTCATTGCTGATGTTTTGTTTAGCAGTCAACGCCATCTTTCGGTGCATCGGCGGCATAAGAATTTCAGGCGGTAACTCGATCCACGGGTGTACGTACATGATGTACGTACATACGGCACACCAAATCCAATAAGATGAGAGTGGAATATTTCATGCTGTTTGTAGGTAGGTGGCGCGAGAGTCCACAAACTCTCTTGATCTTCAGTCGACGTTTTTACACGCGACATATCCGATAGCCACGCCGACACCGACTAACGGTTACTCGATAACAAAGAGACAACCAATGCTGCCCTGCGAGACTAACAGAGTAAGTCTTACTCGTGGTGGAAAACAATTGAAATCGAGTGATGCACGCGCGCTAGAGGTAGGTTTTACGGGTTTGACTGAATAGAAATAGACTGGGCATCCCTTTGTGTATTTGGTGCCTCTGTGCTTTCGTCCTTTCGACACGCAGAATATAGAGTTATACCATTTCAATGGGTGAAGTCTGTACTTGCAGGTCTCAGCTACATCCAGACTCGCGTGTCCCACCCGTCCCACCGTATCCCATAAGATGCCCACTCTATTTAAATTTTCACAGCCAACGGTACTAGCACTCGACTTTAACCTTCACAACACAATCTATTACAATTTGACTATTCTTTGGACCGTCCGACAGCGTTACGTAATCGTCCGTTTGGCATGCTGCAATTCTCGTCCATTGACAAAGTGGTAGTTTCTTTGTGTATCTTTCCGATTAGACAAATACACTCTGCCAAAAGGGAGAAACGAAGCTGCGGCCTTTCCAAAAATACGCGTGCTCGAAGATAACTTCAAAAATGAATTAAGAGTTGTATTTTTTTTTCGCTTGACGTCGATGAGTGTCAGAGTTACAGAGGTCGATCTGGATGTACGTCTGATTGTGAGATAGACTGCGCGAACGAACTTATAGCCACCTTAGCCGACAGATACACGAGATTATCCGAAGCCTTGGCGAGGGGCAGACGGAAAGCGGGCAGAAAGCTCTCGAAACAGACCTTAGGAAATCGTAAAAACTTTATTCAACTTGGGAGGGTATTCGGAGGTGATATTCAAGGGAGGATAAAGGTGGCTGAGCCCTATAGAAGGTGGGGTGGGGCGGGGGGGGGGGCCTCAAAGACCGGATGGCAGGGATTGAGGCTCGAAAGGGAATTGGAGAAGCGAGAAAGGAGGGAAACGTCAGCAAGATTCATGAGCGGGGGGGGGCGGAGGGGGCAGAGGGGACAGAGGGTCAGAGAAAATAGCTGGCAAATAGCTGGAGGCCGAGGGGAGAGTTGGCGACTGGTGCAGTGACTTCTGGATTCTGGATTCTGACTGTTGCGACGAAGAGGACGGTGCTGAGGTGGTTAGGTGGTGAGAGGGTGGCGGAGGGTGGCGGAGGGTGGCGGAGGGTGGCGGAGGGTGGGCGATGGCCAAGAAGGCGAAGGGTGCGAACAAGAAAATGTTACTCGATTTATTCTAATCCGGATCTGAAAGTTACAGCTTGTCTAACAGCTCGTATCCTTATAGGGTATCGACCGGCCAGTTTTTTCCTCATATTTTCTCTGCTACTCGACCACGAGTTTCGATGTTCACACTTTTTTCTTGCGCCCTGTTCATCTGTTCTCTGAATGATCGACGAGTGGCCTGCAAATTGTTTGCTTTTTCTTTTCTTTTTGTTCCGTTGACCCATCCACGATACGCGACCCATTGAGAAGTCAATTTATTCTGTTAACACCGTGAGTACAATCATGATGATTCTACACGGAGAGAGAATTTTTCATTAACAATTATTCTGAAAATCACGGCGATCGCAGGTTTTTTGACTCACGTTCACAAGACTACTCCAGTTACCGATTAAGATAACGTTTTCGCTTTCTGGTTATTCTTTCGAGTCGCCACCCTGCTCGAAAGCTACAGGCTCTCGGATTGATTCGTGCGGTTACGCGAATCCACTCGAAAGATTTTTGTTCTTGTTTAGTTGAGGGCTCGAGGTACCGAGTTGCCCGGTAGAGGAGGAAGTACCCGACGGAGACGTCTCCACCGACCGGCAGCGGTCCGGCTGAGATACCGACGGGCCGCTGGAGAGTGGCAAGAGTGGCAAGAGTGGCAAAGGGTTCTGGAGCGGGCAGTGGAGTTTTGATGCGATTAAGGGCAGGGAAGGAACCCCCTGACCCCAGTTGTGGATGTGACGCCCAGCTGTCGCCCGATGCTCCGGGCAAGTGGCCGTCGAGGATCTGACGATTTGTTACGTATACCGATTCGTTAAGAAAAGCTCTCGATTTAGTTTAAAGGGACGGCTCGAGGGATAGGATAATAGTTATCAGCTATAAGGATCTCGACCAATCGGAACGATTAGTTTCGGAATTTGACTATTGTCAAAGTCAGTCTGTCTTGGGAAACCGATCGGGCTGCCTCGAGCTGCCTCGAGCTGCTTCGCGCTCCCGAGCTGTTTTTTCATACTTTTTCTAGCTGTGTTTTCTATGCGGTATGCAAAGTTCTCGCTCGCGTGGTTCTCGCGTTGCTCTCGCAATATCCAGAAAATCATGTCGACTTTCCGCGTGGGTTTCGGAGGTTGCAGTTTTGTGCTGCAGTGGAATGTCCACCCGAGTGTCCCCTGGATGAAGTTTTCGGCCTTCGAGGCTCAGCTGAACCAGCTCCGAGTCGGTCCGTTACGTTCTCAATCAATTGCTCTCTGTTTCTGGCACTATTTACCTGACTCTTATTCCGCGAGCCTCTTCACCGCAGCCTGGCAGCCGGAGCGGCCGTTCGTTCATCCTGTTGCGTTTGCCGATTTTACGCAGCCTCAAAGATCAGCACCTACGGTGGCGTTTCTCGATTTTGCGCGTCCCCAAAATTTGACAGGATCCCTTAAGCCGCCGTCCGTTCTTATGGGTTCCGTTAGAGTTCTCGATTTCTCGACTCTCAGGATATACCGGCTCGTCAGTTCCCGGCGACATAAGAATTGGCTGGTGTCCGCCTGGAATGCGGATGCAAGGACGAAGGTGACGTGGGCTTAGCTCTTGAATTTACCTTATCGGTCTCGAGTTAAGGAAATACATAACATGTCCATGCATGTCGTTCTGGAATTGTACAATTTTTACCGTGGAGTCCCGTGATAATTAATTTCTGAACTGTTATCTTTGGCAGCCTTTGCCTAATGCCGCTAGAACAGTGGAACCGCGCATCGATCGCTCGTCTTTCGCTGTACGTTTGTGGGATCTTTCGAGCGATCATCGCCTACTTTGTGGATTTTCTCTTTTGACTCTATAAAATGTATTATTGTAACAAATGAACAAAGAATACCCATTACTTAAGTAGTGAGTCGCCAGAGGGCAACTTGAAATATTATTTTGTGAACAAATCACTATAAAATTGCCTAAAAGAAAAATTTATGATTGCGATGTCATAGGCATCTAAAATATTTCCAACGAAGGGGAAACCTATTAAAAAATATTTTTTAAGCAGTTTAACAGTGCCATCTCTTGTCAAAAAAAGCCAGACGACGTTTTCTTTGAGCATTTATTCCAAAAACTGTTGTATCTAGCTATTGACGAACGAGTACGAGACTCGTGTGATTAGTTGCTCTCGCCTGACGACTCGCGTACTCACACTTCACTTAAACTTCATCTCACTTTATTTTAAAGTTGCATCCTTAATCCATGTAACTAGTTGTGCATCGTTGGAACATATAAATCCTTTCGCTGCTAGAAAATAATAAATATCCGACAAACATCTTTATTATTTATGTTATAACCTAAATGTCTATTACGTTATACACAGTATACTCCATCCACGAGTGAAATATGTCGTTTCTTTGATAGATCACAAATACTATACGAAAGGAAGGTTCAACTTTGGACGGCTGTATAAAAATACGAACCGTTAAAAATTTTCACCATGGAGGACGGTGAAAGCGTTCGTTTTTATAAGTTATTGTGTACATCGTAAAATTTGTCTTCGATGTCATTTAAACTGTTTTGCCTTTTCGGTAAAAGATGAGGGAACGTGTATTCTAGGTTAACTGTAACTGTGAATTTCACAGGAAAAGTTATTGAAAAATTGTCTCCGCGCATAGCGAAAGGACGTAAAAGTTTGTCTGCAGGCTTCCTTCTGCAAAGAGCCGGTAGCATTTGGGCGCGAGTATGTTCGTTCATTGCCGCGCGACATGTGTGTTCACTGAGGCAAGACCATGCGCTGGTGTCACGCAGCATACATTCATCCGACCATCCGACCATCCGACCATCCGACCATCCGACCATCCAGTTATAACCATTCGCGTACGTTCGATAATGTCCCTATTGGGACTCTTTCGCCCTTTTAATGGAGTCCCAGGGGGTGCGGGGCGCACCCACCTACCCACTCCACCTAAGATCACCGGATTAACCAAGTGGCAGGCCGATTAAGGCGGGACGACTGAAACTCTCGGTTAGCCGAATATTTGTCCGACGCAATGATTGCGCGACGGAAGTCTGTGCACTGTTATCGCTACAAACAAATATATAGAGCAATAGGCTCTCAGTCGAGAGGTAGCACGAGGATGAGGCGCTGCGCGGCCAGTCTCTCACGTGCCATCGGAAGAGATTGAAGATTGGCGTTGCGGGAGCGAGTAGCGAGTAGCGAGTAGCTAAAGAGCGAAGAGCGAAGAGCGAAGAGCGAAGAGCGAAGAGCGAAGAGCGAAGGACGAAGGGTGATGGACGAGGGGGAGTAGCGAGAGGAGGAAATAAGCGCCTCGGGCGTTCGGTGAGCGGGCAAGTAGCCGAGTGGATGGATAACTTGGCCATTGTGACGAGTAGTGGCCTCCAGCGAAAGTAAATGATTATCGGGGTAGCGGACACAGTAGGGTGCCGGGAAGAATGCTTTGTTGTTTAGAAAAAGTGAAGAGCTTTCTTCTCTCTACAGTCTACACTACAGGCCCTATTACTCTACGAATCCACCAGCAGCACCGTTCCCCAGTCCCATCCACCCGGTAGCCCCGTTCGCTGGCCCTATCCTGCGTCGCACTATTATCGATAATTAGAAGGGCTCTTCCGGCCACGCGACCCTCACGGATGCCAACTACCCCGTTAGAAACGCGAGCTCGTTCTCTTTGTATTTCGTTAATCGGCGCGTCTCTCGCGCATCATAATTATCGAGCAGCTTCGCTCGGCTGTTCAATTATTTGTCCTCCTGGCTTCTTCTCATGGGCACTCGCCTTGACTCTGGCACTTTTACGAGAACGGTTATCGCTATTGTTGCTGCGACACAAGTGCACTCTGCCGTTTCTGTATCGTCGCGCTTCACGTTCCTACGTGCGAAAACGTGCGAAAACGTGCGAAAACGTGCGAATACGTGCCAATACGTACGAATACGTGCAGAGACCGCCTGGCGCACACGTAATACACGTAATACACGTAATACACGTAATGCACGTACAGCCGTCCCCTATACCTCTAACCCCTGTACAGCCAACTAGCCTATTTCCTAAAAAGAAAATCTCGCGCGAGAACTCCCGAGCATCAAAGGACAATAATTGGAGGAACAGGCTCAAGTTGACTGGATTGTTCTCAGACTCAGCGCAGTCGATGCTCACGTGAACTCGAATCGGAATCTCGGACTTTCCGTCGCAGCCGATAAGGCCATTAGCATTTAGACGAGCTGTCGCTGCTTTCTCGGATTTTTCTCTTGACTCGCTCCGACGCTGAAATGCATACTAATCTACACTCGCAAATACACATTGTATACGCGCGTTAACTCCATTCAGTGACTCGTTCTTTCCTTCTCTCCTGTAGGAATACAGTTTGCTCCAATATCTCGTGGGCGTGCACCGTGCTTTGCGTTGTTGTATTGTACTTGGACGTCTTGGCGACAGTCGCCGACAATGGGCAACACAGGATCGTTTACTCGACCGTCCGCGCGCACGGAACTCGTCAACTCATCGACTCATCAATAATAACAACGATAACGACAATACCTTAACGAGGACACCATCATTGTTGGCAGCGCCTTTTATTACCGTTAGAACGCAGTGTAGCAGTAGGTGGTCGAGAGAGAGAGAGAGAGAGAGAGAGAGAGAGAGAGAGAGAGAGAGAGAGTCGCTGCCGCTGGCGCACGGCTGACACACCCTCGCATGGTTAGGTGCACACGAGCGTAAAGAGGAGAGAGGAGCCCTCTTTGGCCACCTACGCACACAGGGAAAAGACATCGCGCAAACCCATCCCCATCTCGGCCAAAGATACCTATTAAAGGCATCTCCCGCGAGCACTGTCGTTGCCATGGCGACGAACCAGACACAGGTTCACATTCGGTACACGGGCGCCGTTCTATGGAGAATACACGCAAAGCCCGACATTCGCGCACTGTTACGCGCCAGGGTGGGGTGAAACAACCCTCTAATAGCCGGGGCGGCGCCTACACCCAACCCTAATAGCCCTATCTCGCCCTCGGCCCCTCTTTCTCTCGGCTGGCTCGCTCCTCGCCACCCGCTGTTTGTTTATTTGATGCCTTTTCACTCTCTATTAGTCTCCCGTCCTCTTACATTTTCTGATTAGCCGGATGTCGTACGCGCAAACGTTGGCCCTCATTTTGCAGTTCACCTGCACACTTATCGCCACACAGACGCACAGACGCACAGACGCGCAGACCAGCGGCGGACGCGACTCTCGCACTTTCAGCACTTGGCCTCCCCTCTTAGCTCTTAGCTCTTAGCTCTTAGCTCTTACTTTTTCCCTGCAGCGCAATCCTTTTAGGAGCATCGACGTGCGAGCACTGATCTTGTTTATCTGCGCGGCGGATTTAAAGTAAGACGGTGACGGGGTTCGATTATACTAGTTTGAGGGGGCCACCTCCTCACAGAGAATAGACCAGTGTGGAGTCCCCTGAGCGTCGAAGGAACCTCGTAGAACGTAGGAACACTTTGCGAGTGGCGCGAGTGGCGCGAGTGGCGCGAGTGGCGCGAGTGGCGGGAGCCTCGGACGGGATGCTTTGGCACAGGTCGAATACCGTTGCTAGCTGGGAGCTCCTCGCCGCTGCAGCCGCACACTTTCGTCGGACGGGTCTGCTGCTTCGGGATGCACTACAGTTTAGTAAGGTTATCGCGCACATCGAAATAGCTCTACCTCTCGAAGTACGCCTCAAGAAAAGCAGCGAAGGAGGGACAAAGATGCGGTTCAGACTGAGCGTGTTCGCTTATCGTGTCTAAAACACGTCGGTTGCTTTTGCTGCGCGATACGTCCAGGCGTTTCGTAACCGTATCTTTTTCTTCTCCGTGTTCCGCCTTTGCCAAATATAATAACTTGCGGGCGCTTTCGAGCGCCTTCTCGGAGAAAGCACTGCCTGTGTTGTTGGTATAAGTGAGTGCGAGTACGTGCGTATATATCTCTATATGGCGGAACGCGAAGAAAACGAGAACGGCCGATCCATTTGTGCATCGAATGTTCGCGGCCGAGTGAATCTTCGTTGTGGCATAATGGGGACCCCCCGCGGTAGCTTACCTGCATCATCGACTAATCACATCGGATAATAGGGAACAATGCAACCCCCGTGAAAAGTGAAGCATACCCACCACTTACTGCGCTCAAGAGTAGATAATCCTCTTAGGCACCGAACACAAAGTAAAATACGCAGACGGCTCGTTGCTCCTCTCTCTCTCTCTCTCTCTCTCTCTCTCTCTCTCTCTCTCTCTCTCCCTCTCTGCGCTTCGAGACTGGTCGGCCCGGGCGACCCATTGTGCGTCTTTCCTGAAATCTTCCAAGCACCGACGAATTGACCCAAATCTCAAAAAACTTCCGTAATCACACACGAGCTACTCGGTAGAATCCGGTTAAGATGACCGACTGGATAGGCGAACAGACCGACGGACAGGGATGATCCACGTCGATCGAATCTGATGACGCTGCTCCTCTATTTTCATTCCGACGGCGTCTTTTCTATTCGACGCTGTCAGGATTCTCGTCTTCCTTTCCGCGTAAGTATTATCCATGTGCCAGTGTTGTTCACGAGGGGCCGCACAAATCTATTCCCATTGACTAATAAAATAATCAACCTTGCTGCACTTATGCAAGACCTTTAGATGATTCTCACATAAGATTTGCAATTGGAGTAAAATTACGGAGATGCTGTCAAAGGCAAAAGTACATGAATGGTTTGAGGCGGAAGCGGATAGACGTACATATAGATGCAGAGGAACGAACGGGCCTTCCTCTCTCTGTTCAGGATAAGAGCTACTAGATTAGGTAGCTGTATAGTGGGGTGGCTATAAAGGCTAATTGGTTAAAAGCTCACCGCTGCTGCAGGCTTAAATCAAGATCTTGGAGTGTTATAATGGATAAGTAACACGGTGTGGTGTGGTGTGGTGTGGTGTGGTGTGGTGTGGTTCGGTGTGGTGCGGTGCGGTGCGGTGCGTTACGGGACGACCAGGTCGAAACGGGACGAAACGGGACTGGGCAGATCCTCTGTAGTATATCTTTCGAGTTAAGGTTGCGGGATTGTGATTGGTTCACTCTGAAAGCTACCCCTAACGCTCCGACGTGGCACATGCCATCGATCGCGCCTCCGTCCTATGAGAAATCGAGAGAGCCATCCCCTGAAAGCTAAACTCCGCCCCCATCCTCTCTTCAACTTTCAGCTTAGCTACCCTCGTGACTATGAGTGTGACTGACTGTGTGTGAGCGAGAGACGTGCCACTATCCGTGTGCCCTGCGGTTTCTCCGGTGCCGCGTTTCCTACCCTTACGTTAGTACAACAAGCACAGTTCCCATCCACAGTTCGTCACTCGCTCGAGTAGCCCGCTGCTCTCGAGTAGCCTTAGACCAGTGTCTCGCGAATCGACCACCACCTCCAAAATCTTCTCCTCCTTCTCTTCCTCCTCCTCCTCCTTCTCCTCCTCCTCCTCCTCCTCCTCCTCCTCCTTCTCCTTCTCCTCCTCCTCCTCCTCTTCCTCTTCCTCCTCCTCATCCTCCTCTTCCTATTTATCTTTCTTCGTTTTCTCCTTCTCCTGGTCCATCCTTTTCACTTTCCACCTTCCTTCTTCTCCTTGTCTTTCACCTCCATTTTCGCCTTCTGAAAATTCTTCTCCTCATCCTGATCCTCATCATCATCCTCGTCTTCATTTTACTCTTTATCCCCCTCATCCAAGTTCTCGACCCTCGTCTTGATCGTCACCTAGGACTTTTCCATTATCGTTGAATCTTCAACGAACGTTCGGCCGTGTATCTGGAAACGTTTCTTTCGAGCCAACAACACGGGAATGAGTGGAGCACAGCGGCGGGCTGCCGATGTAATTTCGAGGGGTTCCCGCTTTCACGGACGTCCTCTGGTCAAAGGATACTGCTTTGAACTTAACATTACGGATTCTGATGTTTGCTTGTCTAATGCGTCGAAAGTGATTGGAGCAGTGAGAGCGAGCAAGTAACTCGGCGAAACTTCAGACCGATCAGTGCCTAAGAATTCGTAGGAAATCAAAAGCGCGCACAGCCCCGAAATTGGTCCGATTCAGTGAGTGAGAGTGTGAAGGACAGTGCGGAAGAGGTCAAAGCCGAGGGGCAGACTTGGGTCTGATCGAGAGTGTTGTGTAGGTGCGCTGCATGGGATGTTGGTGCGAACAGACATTGAAAAACACTGAAATGTTCGTCGTGTCCAGTGCGTTTGCACGATTATAGCGGAACGTATAAAATTCATCGATCCCAGAGGGGATGAAAACTTTGAGAACACCGTCGGCTCCGGATTAAGATTCTCTTAATGTAATCTCTCTTAGTTATTTGTAGATTAGCGAGAGGTCGCTGTAAGGCAGGAGCAAGGAGGAGTGCGTGAAGAAATTTGCAAAGGAACGCGGAAAAGGGTGGAAGGAAAGACATGTCGGGTGAAACCGAGATCGAGGTGTCGGTGGTGTCCGAGGAAGATCTTGAACTGGACGGCTCGCGGAGTTGCTCGACACCGGCTGAATTGTTGCTGCAAGAAAAGAATGGAAAAGGTGGCTGCGCTCTTGGCAATTCTTTTTCTTTCGATGTTGGAAAAGTCGCGTTGCGTCCGGCGTGCAATCCGCAATACACCTCCTTCAGCATATCGAGCATTCTTGGAAGACCGGAGTCCCCGCCGGCCGAGTCCGACATCGCCGTGGAAGTCGAGCGGCAGCAGGACGAAAGGTCTTCGCCCCTCGTGCCGGCCTCCTCGACACCGGGAGTCCTTCTTACCGGCACCGTACCTGGAACTACCAATACGTCCCAAAGAATTCTTCTCTCGCGAGACAGTCCGCCGGCTGGTCGAATTAGCCCTGCTGCAGCCCGACTTCTTTCGCCGGCTAATCTTCGGCTGGTAGGTCAGCGGCTGGGGGGAAATCACACGGAGCAACGCTCGATCGTCAGCCAAAGAATCGGCTGTGCGCCTGTGGTCACGGGCTCCTCGTCATTTCAATCGAGCGATTCCGCGCACCCTCTCATGGGTCACGCGTCAGCTGATCTTGCGATGCTCTCCAGGTACGTAAATTCTTACTACTAAAAATTTACCCTGAATTATGCGATTGGATCGAATTTTCATCGGAGGACCCTGCGTCGTAGAATACCGATATACCAATTCAAACGCACCTATGCCTTTGCCTTTGCCTTTGCCTTTGCCTTCGCAGTATCGCATTTTCTAGATCTATCTGTGTCTCCGGCCATAATCGCAATGTATCGTCATTAGTGCAGTGCGCGATGCGAGAAAGTATATTAGGTAGGTCATCACGTACGCGCAGTAGGTGATTCGCTGACGTTGAAATCAACAACGGCCAGACCCGACAGTCTGATCGGTGCTGAGGTTGCACAGTGAAGCGCGCGCGCGCGCGCGACGCTAATGATAGAGTGCTGCCGATGTTCCTGGGTAATTGTGATAATGTGTGTGTGCGTGTGTGTGCGTGTGATAGAGACCGAACGAACGAACGAACGAACGAACGAACGAACGAACGAACGAACGAACGAACGGGTGCATGAATAGACGAGAGATAAAGAGAAAGAAGAGTCGGAGTGGGAGAGAACAGAAATGCGTTAGACGGTGAGGATTATATTATGTGAGAATGGACCGAGGGGCTCGCCGTAATGGGCCTATTAGGCTGTCTCATTTAATAACAACCGGAGCAACGACCACCCTCTTACGTTACTTACTTTACTTACAACGGATGGTGCCATCGGATATATTTACTAGAACCCAAGCTCGGGAGTGAGGGTTGCTCGAGGGTTGGAGATGATTTTATCAGATTTGCACTCCCTAACTGGCGCCCCTTATGGGGTATGGGCTGCCGCCCCGATGGTTCCAAGTGCTTGTTTTCCACCCGTTTACCATTTGATTAAGCCTCATTCGTTCTCGAACTGCCGTTACTTACCAACCGCACGATGTGCCTTGACAATGGCGAACCTTCTCGCTGGCCACTTCCTGCTGGCTACTTCGTGGTGGCTGCAATTTTTCACTTCTGTCCCTTCAATTTAATTGAGTTTTTTTTCTTTTACTTACGACAGAACACGTAGCTTCCTTTTTTCATGTTTTACGGGAATTATTTTACTGTCCTTTGCGCTATGAAATTTGTATCTACGGAGCACGTGGTAGCCGTCTCCTCATCGTCAGATCAATTATGAGTGACGTGCATAATGAATGACGCTGATGATGTTAGATGGGCGAATGGATTGGATCGTTGCATTCATAACCGCACTCCAGTTTACGGAAGCCAAGATTCCCCCGAGGAGTTGCTCTCCTAACATTTAGACTGCTTTTAGTTGAACCTGAGAGTCGGACCCATCTCGTTCCATCTTGGCATCCTTCGGGGAAGGAAGTAGCCAACTTCTCTATCCGATTTATTATTAACCCATCGGCAGTCGTAAGCTCGAGTTACTTGCTGCCTCCTTGCTAATCGAAATTTCTCTTCGAATCTCTTGTAAGCTACAAACTCAAAATAACGTCAACCGTTTCCGTCAGCGGTCTTTATATCTTTTTCACTGTGCTTTAGCCGATTATGGTTTGTCGTGCATCGATCGACACGTCACTCGTGTCGTTACACTCGTCGTCTACATTTTTTATTTTTTATCAAATATAAATGTATTTGCCCTGCGTTCGACGTGCATACTCGTTATTGCTTTATTTTAATTTCGCATTCTGTGGGGGATTTTTAAAACTAAATTCCGCAGTTAACAGGTCGACAGTCGAATTTTACAATTAGTTACACGAGGTATCGCGCGTTATTTCTGAAAAGGCATTTCTCAGAGTCCACATTAGAAATGTCTGTTGAGAATGCGAGGAGGTAGCGTTCTTAGATTTGTGCAATCGTTACTTGTCTCGTTGTGTCAAACAAAATGTACATTCTAACCTAACTCAGTTCCATATTTCTCCTTCGTCTCTGCCTTCTCGCCAAGGACTTACGAATGAACGTAGCCGAGAGAGCGAGAGAGAGAGAGAAAGAGAGAGAGAGAGAGAGAGAGAGAGAGAGAAGAAGAAGCTGATGAAAGCGGCGGATAGAAATTGTTGCTCGTAGCGTCACCCATGAGCTTATTCAGTGTCAATGTCAATTTTCCTGTTTCCTGTATAATACCTATCCCGCCGTTTTGCCTGTGCATCATCGTTTCGACAATAATGACGTTACTATCAACATTATTGTTATCATTGTTATTACTAGTAGAATACCTTGCGGCTGTCGTTGGTCTGGTAGTTTGGGCGTCGCGCCTTGCGCGTCGCGCGTCTACGCACTTAATCTTTGTCTCTCAGGTGGCGTCGAGAGCCTCCTGCTTGCTCTAGAACAATAAGCAAGTACAAACCAGCGATGAAACCAGATATCGGATCGGGTCCGTTGCGAGTAGCCAGTCTGGCTTTGCGCAGGTTAAAGCGAGTCGCTCGCGAATAGGGGGGGATCTTATAAGGTTTCCGAAGCCTCAATCTATCCAGCACCTTCCTATAAACCGTCCAAGCTGCCCACCGGTACCTCCGTCCGGAGCCGTCGAGCCGTCGAGCCGTCGAGTCGTCTACATTGTCATTTCGACGTTCGGCGATCGAATAAGACCGAATCGTCATCGATCGAATAGGATATTGAAATTGCGAGCGGAGGCTGCGCTTATTAAGCGTGAATCGTGCATATCGTCATACCAACCACATGCATGCTCGTTCGTCATGCTCCGTAGAATCGAATCCGACTATCTGCTTTGACAAATTCCAAGCAAGGATCTGATAATTGACAGGGTCTTGTTCTTCGCAGGTTAGGTCTCATGTCGTCTTTGATTACCGGTCGCTATCCAGTGGGAATCGGCGTGGGAGGAGTATTCTTCCCATCTACGTTACAACAATTTCATGAACAGCATCAACAGCATCAACAGCATCAGCATCAGCAGCAATCCCGATTGACTGCATCCTCGGTCCTGAGTAGCGCGGTTACCGGTCAGTCCGATATTGTCGACGCGGCGGATGGAATACGCGGAGCCGTCCTACCCGGTGGCGGCATCGGCGTCGGCGTCGGCGTCGGATGGCCTTTCCCATGGAGAACGTCTAATGCACTTCAGACGCTCGAGCATCCCTCATCGGGCGACGTTGTCGCCGGGTCTCTAAGTCGCATCAGTCCAGGGACGTCTTTATTCCAGCAAAGAGGTGAGCAGCAGCGACGCTACGACTCCCCGTGCTACTCGTATTGTGCTTCTCGCAGCCACGACTGGCAGAGCCTTCCGCCACAGCCTTTTCTTAGCTCTGTCTCTTTCCTTCGCACGCGGTTAGAGACAAATTATCGAGGCGCGCACGCGCTTCGGCTCTCTGCTCTCTCACTCCCGTGCGCCGAAGACGTGGCCATCACGAAAGCCCGAACTTTGATGACGCACAACGTACATAAGTACATAAGTACATAGGCCGCCATCGTATTCGGGCTCTATGTATTGTATGCGCGGTCCTGCCATTCGATGAAATACTTACCTCCTTAGCAGCCGCCTCGCCAAGCGCATAAAATCGGCATTCGTCTTATCGGCTGAACGTATACATATCTAATTATCTAATTATGTAGTGCATACTCTATCACTTGTCAGCATCACTTGCCGGCTTAACGGTGAGTCGAATGCACGCGCCGGACGACAATCCGAAACATACGAAACGTATGCGAGAACTAGGAAGAATATTGTAAAGCCGTTAGGCCAAATAGTTATAGGAAAGGCTAAAAATAGGATCCGCGCAAAAGTGGTTGGGAACGTCGAAATTGACGGAGCAGAAGGCGCTCGTGTACGACGCGATCCGTACGGCTTCCATGGCTTCCGCCACGACAAACCAACAGCGATCGCCTTACTCGTCGATCGGCCATTTGTTCCTGGCATCTCTGCCACGAGTGTAGAACGTGAGTTGGCTTGATTCGATTCGTTTTCAATGCGATCCAAGTAAGTGTAGTTACCTTCGCCCTCGTATCAAAAGTCGGAGGCAGCAGTAGTGCACTGTCTCGCCGCTGCGTCTGTCGTCACTCACTCTCTCAGGTGTATGCATTTTATTGAGAATCAAAGCATCGAGTGTCCAAAATATGTCTGCAGTCACCCACCCTACTATTTCCCTTGGCTGATTTGGAGCTATGGAACTCATGGAATGGTCAGAATTTATTAATCCTAAAGGACACAGGATAGACAATTGGTACGCGGTGTGCTGTTGCTGTGTAACGCAGCGCGTAATGTCGGCCGCGACTAATTCGAATTTCGTCCGAAGAAAGCGAGACAATTGCTCAATATCTTAGGAACAAGTTGCCATAGTTACATTTTTCATAAAATTATAATATAAAGACGACATCTCAGTAATGAATTTTCACGGTAATTTCAATTTGAATTTGCCTCATATGACCTACCGTTATACATGTAGGAATCGCCGCATGGAGAAGTCTTTTTCAATGAGATTGTTTTCAGCAATTTGAAAAACACGAAGACACATCGAAGTACATGGTCTTTTGTGAATTACTCATCTCTCACTCTGATCGATCGATCACGGAGACATTTGTAGAGTCCCTCTATGCCAGTCGTGAAGAGGGGAAGAGGGGGAGAGGGGAGAGGCTTATCGATATACATATGCGTACGTATGGCACGTGGTCTCGTAAAGTTTAAATTGGGGTGTGGCTGCATAGATAAATAGAGTGATGCCTCTTAGAAAAGGTTGCAACACTTTGATCGTTGATATGCGAAGTAGGCGTACACGGAAGTTTATCGAGAATTGCTGCCTCCTACTTGCACCATCCGCAGGCTGATTTCATTCTGAATAGTTTGAGATATCGGAACGATGCAGTAGCGGCTCGAAGGCATCGGACGTGCACGATGTACATACTCTTTAATATCAGATATCCGAAGGAAACGTCCAAATCGTCCTTGGGATCTAGCTTCGTACTAAAAGGATCAAAATGAGAATTACTAACGAGATTTAATGTTTACGAGGAGTACGGTAGATAGTTTTTCACAAACATATTTCGTAGGTGTGGGAATGCTCGAGCCGTAATAATCACGTGAAACGTGTTATGTTATTTGATTAGGAGAAGAGCCCGACGAGGATAATGGAGGCGGTGCCGAGGAGAGATCGCACCGGACGAGGGACAGAAGTCCGTCGACGGGGGACGAAGCTCACGACGAGTTGGCCGATCAGGATGACGTTCCAGAAATCGACGGCGAAGGCGAGGGGTCGACTCCAACGAGGATCCTCCATTCGTCAGGCGGTGGCAACGGTGGTGGTGGCGGCGGTGGCGGTGGCGGCGGCGGCGGCGGCGGTCAAACCCTGCAGCAGGTCGGTGTTGACGGAAGAGAGGCCGGAAGCATTAAAAGAAAGAAGAAGACACGGACCGTATTCTCGCGGTCGCAGGTCTTTCAGCTGGAGAGTACCTTCGACATGAAGCGCTACTTGTCCTCCTCGGAGAGGGCTGGTTTGGCAGCCTCGCTCCGTCTCACCGAGACTCAGGTCAAGATATGGTTTCAAAACCGACGAAACAAATGGAAGAGGCAGCTGGCAGCGGAACTCGAGGCGGCAAATATGGCGCACGCGGCTCAGCGTCTCGTTCGCGTTCCTATCCTTTATCACGAAGCGTCGGCAAATAATTCGGGCGGCGTGACTACGGGCGCCGGGTCCGTGGTCGTATCAGGATCTGGAGCCGGTCCAGGACACGGCCATGCCCACGGTCACAATCCACCTGTTCCCGTTGTTACTCCCTGCGGCAGTACGACGCCCGTTGGAATCGGTGTCGGGCATCCCGGTGTTGTCGCCTCGTCGGGCGTAGGACCCTCGGTAAACTCTGGACCCGCAACGGGGACAACTGGAATCTCGCATTCGGTCGGAGTTGCTGTTGGCGTTGGCGTAGGCGTCGGTGTTGGCACGTCGTGCGCATCCACCGTCGGCAGCCAACCGATATTCTACTCGCACCACCATCAGCATCACCACCATCATCACCCGCAGCACGTTCAGTCTCACAGTTTGTTGCCTCATCAGGTTCATCCGCAACCGCCGCCCCCGCCGCCGCCACCACCGAATCCCCAACCACCCTCTTCCTCCTCGCAATAACCCAACATATTTTCCCTACCACATTTCCGATTTCACGCACTTGCTTTCTCCAATGATTCGTATTGATCTGCAGAATTCAATTGTCTATAATTATTATCGGCAAATAAATGACGAATAAAGAAGGTGTCCGAGACGGCGCCCGACTCCAATATTCTGTCCCAATCCAATCTTTCCGATTATCGTAACTTTGTCTTTCGGAACCAGTCGTGGAAATTACAGCCTCGTCGCATCGGCTCTTATCATCTCGCCAGTGTTATAATATCGCGTGCTCGCTGACACGAAACGCAACGCGACATAAGGCAGCGGCATCGTGCGAGGCGTCGCGGGGGATTCGTCACTGACTATTTTGCACAATGGCTCTGTTCTATCCGAATGTCGCTCGACGCTCGACGCTCGACGCTCCACACTCCTCTCGTCTGGCATCTTGGTTGGCTCCTCCGTCTCCTCCGTCTCCTTCAACCCTTTCAGCTCATCTCTGAGTAAGTAAACCCGGCGTGCAGAGTATGCATGTTGTTGTTGTTGTTGTCGTTGTTGTTGTTGTACAGCACTTCAATCATCGTCAGCCCTTCTTTGCTGCGCTTGTGGCGCGGTGCTACGACACCTCTCTTCGTTCGCCGCTCTGATCTCAATATATTTCGTCGTTTTATCCGAGATTCTCGTGTCTCGGCCGATTTCTGTCACGGGATCTTGCGCCTCTCGGGGCAACTCATTCGTATATCACGAGTACACACGCGTTTAGACACGCTGTACTGTATCTACTTATATGTCGATAGATTTATAAATGTTGGATACTATTAGATGAACTGCGTCGATGTCATTTATTTTCGTTTTTTCTGTACAGTTATTACTGCGAGATAACGTTGTCGCTAATATCGTTGGAACGACCCATTCTTGCTGTCTCATTAGTCATTAGTGTGATTCTGATTATAATCCCATGTTTGTTTTCGCTGTTTACTCGGAGCTCAAAAAATTTAACGCCGTATTTGCAGCGATACATTGAACTTTGCGCGTGAATTGCTGAAAAAGTGAGATGAGCCCAATGCAGGCGGACTGCGACGGAAAGGTAAGCTGTTTTCGAGCGCAACGCTAGGCGCCCGTACTTCGTATCGTTGTATTAGGCCTATTACCCCGTATTCAAACAGTCTACTGGACCTCTATCTATCCAGCAGTGTAAGAGTTGAAACGTTAGATGAAGGAAAAAAAAAAAGTTCCTTTTGCACTGGAATTTATTTAATTGTTAAACGAGCCATTCGGATGCTGTTGCGGAATCGGATTGCACGTATACAGGTATTATACTTCGTTTATAATCCCGCCTCTTATTCACAAGTTTAAGTAATTCAATGGGCAAAACGTTTAGAACGAAGCGGCGACCTTACCTGGGTCTCTCGGTTGTATATTCGGTTGGTATATTCATGGATGGGAGCAGTTGGGTATAGGCATGCAGGTAGGTCGGATCAATAGCTAATGATCGTATTACGAGTAAGTTAGAAAAATCCTTGAGGGACGCTGCCGCTATCTCAGACTACGAGGCGTGGTCGCTGTAATTGCATCGCAAAGCATGACAGTTGGTTTGAAAGTTCCAAAAACTCTGGTTCGAAGCAGACGGTATAACGAGCCTCGCGAAGCATCATCTTCTCGCCCTTCGATTTATTGGATTAGCTGGATTAGCGTACATTGCTACGTACTCGATAAGCAATTACAATGACAATATCGCACGTTCTCCTAATATGCACGGGCTTGGATATATCGATGACGCGCAGCTATATACCTACTGTGTAATTGATAGAAACGAAGATGATGCGAAGAGCGTGTGAGAATCGCGAAGGAGTGTGCGTGACGATGCAACCGCTGCTGCAATCGGAAGCAGCTTCCACGCGTAATTCCTTGGTCCGTGTTCCGTCGTCCGATAAGCGCGACAACCGAAACAGCTGTTGTTTATTCATCGAGCGCTCCCAACGAGCGGTCTTCGTCGGGTATTGCCATCGTGCGTTATCATTCGGTCCATTCGCGTCGAATTACCTTTATTGTATAATACGTGTATAATAACACTTGTACGCCCCGCAGGTAGAAGTCAATGGGGGGGATCGCGCTGGATGAACGTCAAGAATCGCGCAGATGACGCTTATTTCGAGTAGAGCCGTAGGGAGGAGCCGTATCTCTCTAATTTATCGTTGTGCATTATCGCGCGAGATCGTTTCGTGACTATTATTACCTGCGAAGCAGAACGAGGAGGCTAATGAAATAATTACTCTAATGGAATCTTTTGGTAAAATCTATCACTCGGCGCACCGCGGTGCCACTCCCTCCTCGCTCACGATCTCGATCTCGATCTCGCTCTCGCTCTCGGCACAGCGAGAGCGAGAGTCAATGGTTATAAGCACTAAGTACTAAGCACGTAGGTACAAAAGGAGCCGGGGCTCGCGAATAGTCGCTAGATTAAAAAGAGGCTCCCTTTTCGTTTGCCCTTTTATGCGTGTGCGCGTCCCTGCCCCGCTGCCCCGCTGCCCCGCCTCCCCCACGCACCATGTGCCACGCACGTACCCGTGTCTACCGTACGACTCATACGTATAGGTATATATGTATATCTATAGCTATAGGTGTACGTATTACGGCAGCCGTATTCGATATCTCGCGTGCGTCTGCTGGAAAAGCAATCCGATCTAGCCAGCAGTCTATCGTTCTATTCTTCGCTGCCGGCCCCCTTTCTCGCTCCTTGCTCCATTCAAATCTTTCTGCAGACGGAAAAAGCAGCAAATCACTCTCGGGGCTTACGTCAGCTCATCCCCTGTCCCATCGGCAGCCTCGACGACGAGTCCCCGCGTCTCCTCGTTATCGTCATCTTTATTATACTATATTTAATTGCAAGTAAGTATTATCGAATGATCTTTACGTACAATTTATTTGCTTTTAGTATCTTGAGATTTGCGACTGGAATGTATTTCGTCGTTCGCATTGTTTAGATTAAATATTGAGTCGCTTTTCGAACACGTCATTCATCGTCCGTCTCGCTGGCTCGTCGATGAATTTACCAATTTTAGGCCTACGCATTTTGGACAATCTGCTCCCTCTTAACTAACTGCTTTTCGTTCGTCCGAAAGATCTTAGACAGACCTTGAAATCTCTTTTCTCTTTTCACCAGTATTTGCGATAACAGTTGTGGCAATATCAACAACCACATCAACAGCAATGGAAGTAGCAATATAAAGTACTCGCTACACTGTCGGCGGACTCTCCCTCTCACTCTCTCTCTCTCTCTCTCTCTCTGTCCATCGTACCCCACGTGTTATCTCTATCGTTCTCCATAAATGGATGGACGTCGACGAAAAAGGGTGCCTTTGAGCCTGTTCGTTGCTGCCAGATTAATTAACGAAGCGCTCGCCTGGGGGCCGCAGAAGGATCAGCTACTCGAATGCGAGAGTGGTCATAGGATCCACCTACCTACCTACCTACCTACCTATCTGTCCTATCTATCCTATGTATGTATGTATTTAGTTGTGAACCTGCCTACCACGTTACCTATTATATCTGCGCATCTATCTGGAGATCATCTCACTCGTTCGTTAATACAACAGTTCACCCGACTTCCTTCCTCTCTTGTAAATCGGATCGTCCTACCACATCCATTTCTGTTTCCGGTTAACCTCTTAGGGCATACAACACGAAATTTTACTCAATATGCAATTACCACATTACACCTTTTTGGTGATAAAGCCAGAGACTCTTCAAATACCTACCAGTGTCTCTGTGCAAGACTTCTTGTCAAACAATACGTCAGACCGAAATTTATCACCCGTATGTTTGGTTCCTTTTTTTTTTCTTTCTATACCAAGTAGATGATATTTTTATATGTTTAAGATGTATAGCGTTATATAATTATACGATCTTGAAGCTATTATGCTCGGGGAAGCACGAACCTAGTACTTATGCCGCGAGTGGGATCTAGTAAGTTTATATATAATAGAAACTTTATCGGATATGTAGCTACATTCTGGTGACCCGCCACCCCTCCCCTTTCGACAGATAATCGACTGGTTGAAATGACTCCCCCAGAGACCGCCATTCCCCGCCTCCTTACAGCCTCATAGCTTTTCATGATTTCAGTCCCGCGTGGTCCCGCGTACGTTGCTCGTTCGTCAATACGCGTTGCTCCATCTGTTCGCCATCCCTACCAGCTTGTCACACCCCCTTCCCCCACGAACCTCAGGATTTTCTCAGTTAATCGCGCGTCGATTGATTGTAAGATTAGGGGTCCACCAGAAATCACGAGAAACCTTATTTTATCCTGAATTACGATAATCAAACGAGGACATGGAAATTAAAATTATCCTTCGTAACTATATGGTGCCAGAAGAACTTGCGTAATTTTTTTCTTACCCGTTATATCGTGTCATCGTCGTCGTCGTTGAATTTTTTGAACGAGGAATAGCAAATAAAAAAACTTGTACTTATTCGAGGATAATGCTGTTTACGAGCCAACCTATAATATAGATATGTAAATTCTTTTATCCCTCTATATTTCTGTGCAACTATCCGCGATACAATTGTGCCTGTCCATTGATTCGGCACTTTTCCTATATCACAATTATTCATGCAATACAAGGCGCAGTGAGTGTGAGTGACGCAGCGATACAAGAGTAATAAGAAAGCATTGAGAGCATTCGACCAAATAGCAAGAGGTCGGCTTGCAATTATAGGGAGGCTGAGTGACAGATGCTGGCTCGCGGTACACGGAAGATTAAAACAAGTAATCAAAGCTTCGGCAACCTGCTGCACCCTCGATGGACGTGGATGGATGCGCGTTTATTCTCACTGGCGCAGTCACTGGGACTCTCCCCTTTCCCGCCCCGAACCCGTAATCGAGGCTCCTAGTCGTAACGTCGAGACCAGAATTACGAAGACGGTCGCGATTTTTCATTTGCTTCAGCAGTTCTCAATGACATCGGCACACATCGTGCACAAAAGTATTATGAGATAAACCAATGGAGCACAACTGTTTATTTTTGCGCAGTCCCATTTTTTTAATTAGATGACTCTTCCCGCGGTAATGCTTAACAATCGAGTGCGCGCGTTGTAAAACGAGCATCGGAGAGAAGTATATCAGGAAATTGCGTTTGGTTCTTTCCGCAATGTGAAATACGTATCGTCATTCTTAACAGGAAATACTATTCCGTGATGCCATGTTTTAAGCGTTTGTTTAAAATTTTTAATCTTCACTTCGTGTACATCATATCTGATTTACAGGGATCTCGCAAAGCCTCAATTACAGCAGTATCTGCTACGCGAGTACATACATATAACGTGTCGGTATGTGGAAGTATTAGGTAATGTGGAAGCGAGCAATTCAACGATCACGAATCACCTTGTCGGTCAGCCATGTGGTGGCACGAGACATTTTATTCTATCCTTTGTTTCAATTAATTGACTGAAAATATTCTTTGCTGTCCTTTGGATTAGGTTTAATAGTTTTGGACTCCGGCTGCCAATTGGCTGGGCAAACTTCTCCATGCGTCTCGACGAATTGAAAAGCTTTGAGCAGACGCAACGTTTCGTCGACGCTTCGCCCCACTGGTAAGTCGTTTACGCTCAGTTGGCGTAAAATGCCTTCTTTATCGATTATGAATAGACCGCGAAGAGCTACACCTTGTTCTTCCAAGAGTACATTGTATTTAGAAGATATGTGTTTGTTAAAGTCACTCAGCAGTGGATATCCTAATTCACCGCCTAGACCACCCTGAGTCTTTGGAGTGTTTATCCATGCTAAGTGACTGTAATGCGAATCTGTGGAAACTCCAATGACCTGTGCATTTAGTTTTTCAAATTCAGTAATTCTTTCGCTAAATGCCAAGAGTTCGGTAGGACAAACAAAGGTGCTGAAACAAAATGAATGCGCATATAGGATAATTTAGAAGAACATAGTATATCATTTTGTATTTCATTATTGGGATAAAAAACTCACAAGTCCAAGGGATAAAAAAAGAGAACAACATATTTTCCACGATAGTCACTCAGCTTTATGTCTTTGAAGTCTCCATCGATTACTGCGGTTCCCAAAAATTCTGGAGCAGGTCTTTGAATTTGTGGCCATTCTTTGCACAGTTGTGGACACGTTGAAAAATATTTCGAAAATATTATACCATTATCTTTTATTCTTCTAGAGACTGAGCCAGCAATCTATTTGATATATTTATATTTACGTTAGCATTTGTTGACGTAAAAGTCATGTAAATGTGTATCAAATAATATTACTTACTATACTCTTAGATCTGATAAGGAGATTCGGTAACAGACGATGCATTTCTTTACTGCCGAGTGGGAAATATTGTAAGTAATGTGTTTGCTGACAAACAGCTTGTCAGGAGATTTGCCCAGTGTTGATTATTCTGAAAGAAATTGATTTTGTTCGATTCTCATAAAATTAAGAAAATACATGCAATGAAGTTCTCGAACGGTTATATAATAAAATTGTATGATAACCTGAATACCTTTTTGATGCAAATTACTTGTAAGAATATATATAAGCAATCACGACATCAACGCATATTTCAATAGAATATAAATATTTTATTTTGCACTGTAAGTAATGAAAAACATTCAAGAAACAACAATTAATCTGCGTCGCTACTTAACTGTCGCTAACCAATTGTCCACAGATCCTTCCTTCCTTTCCTTATGGCTGTATCCCCAATGGGGGACATGTGCCAGTAACTGGGGGCCTATCACGGTTCTCGGATTGGGTGAAAATGACGAATGTGAGCAACTCACCCAATTACGATCAATCTCAGTTCGTGAAAATACGAGACAGGGGCTTGACACTCCAATGGGCTATAGTGAAACACTGAATAGTGATATAACCTACCGTGTCTCCAATAAGTGGTCTGTGAATGATGCACAGTGACGTGTTTACACAAGAAACTTATTTTCTCAGAAACGGCGACTGCGCATGCGCACGTTACCGCACCGCCATCTTATCGGTAGGTTATATCACTATTCTGTGTTTCACTATAGCCCATTGGAGTGTCAAGCCCCTGTTCAAAGCGAAATCAGTGTTTAGTTTAAGGGAACTTATGACGTTTCAGTTCGTAAGAAGATCGCCCCTCAACATGGAACTGACGTTCCAGCGTAACGACACCACCATACGTAAGGTCAGCCGATCAGAACAAAGAGGGCCCAGCGATCAGCCAATCAGTACAAAGAGGTCCAGTAACGTCATTATCCGAATGCGCAGAACCGCTAGTGGTTATAGTTTGTCTATTCGTATCGTGATCTAGTCCTGTCTCCGTCCCGCAGACGGTTATGGGAGAGAGAGGTGGGAACGGGTTATTGAACGGTTCGCTTGATCGCAGCATCTATTGTGGTCATGAGGCGAAATGAAAGATGCTTCTTTAAGAATATTCCCCCCTCCATCGGAGTTGCAAGTCCTGCATGTGAGACCGTGACCCAGACCTTTGGATCGATTGTGTAACTCAAATTTAATAGGAAAAGTGAGTAGCTGCTAACCAATCCCGTGTTAGGTTCGAAAGAAGACAAGCACAATGATTGGCTAACAGCTATTCACATTTCGTATTTTCACAACA
>JARQSW010000372.1:28243-40842 GCA_030142375.1 Calameuta pallipes | reverse complement strand
ACCTTCGAAGGTTCTAGGGCGTCGGTAAAATGTCGGTGCAGGAATCTTGGTCCAGAACCCCCAAACTTATACTACTGCACAGTCATCGTATATCATCCAAATGGCATGCAATGCGTAAACGTGAGTTGCGGAACAGCACGTAGAGAATGCGTTTCTGATAAATTGCTGACAAGAAGTGAGCAAGTACTGTTTCTCAAATGTATAGGGCATGGTCGATTGGTAATACTTTCCTGCTGTTTGCGGCTTTATTACTACAGTTTCGTGTTACATCAACATGAGAGTAATCCAACAGGCAAATGCAGACGCATCTTATTGCAAGTTTATTGATAAGCTTGCTTAAAGTTAACTTTAAGCAATTGCTAACGCGTTCCTAGCTTTGTGAAGACTTTGCTACCTGGTCTCTAACGTTAACACATTTTAAGTGTCTATATTGCTGTAGTTATTTTTCAAACGTTTAAAAGCATTTGAAGTATTGTCACACATTAAGTGTTAACACATCTTTAAATGTTTTAAAACCCGATTCAAGAATTAAGCAATACTTCGATCCTAATGGGTCTGATTTCGTTCTTCTCACACTGATCTACGTCTGATCGTTCGATAAATAAGTCCTGATGAGTCTGATCTCGTTCTTTTAGTTCGAATCTAGACTTATTTGGTGCGTATTACGAGCTGAAACAGAACTTATAAATCCTGTTCTCGTACTGCCGAAAGGAACGTAATAGTGTAGAAATAGGACTTACTTTATTTTGGAGCGGGAAGTGACTATAGTAATTGAAACCTTTATAATGTGTTAAAATAAAACACTTAGATTTGCAGTATATACTGAACATACCATCAATGAATTAACTATAAGCACAGAGTAATTTGCACACATTTGTTGTCCCTGTGATATAATTCTGTGTTTCCTTTCTTATCGATGCAGATCCATTATACTGTATGACCCCTCCTAAGTAAGATATCTGAAGTTGTCGCTATCGAGAACGAGTTGCTTCCTCGTTTTCGCGCCAAAATCTAGTGATATCGGCCGGCGATTAAATATTTTTACAGTATCGACATGTTCGCAAAAATATACAATAACTCAAAAATCAAGGGGTACTTCCGTATGGTAAGTATAGTAAAATTGCTAATAACTTTCATTTAAGTAATCAATGAATTATTTGTATGTAAGAGGTTTTTAATGATGATAACGTACAACGATAAACTATCGATGCTTTTCATTCTCCCTTTTCAGATAATCAAATTCTGCTTCGTTGTACTATAGCATATAATGCACCACCTGAAGGTGTTTCTACTACAGAAATCAAACGAGCAAGCTAACTTCAGTTGGTGTAATGCTTTTGAATCAAGCTATATGTGAAATTCTATCACAATCTGTTGCATATTTACTCTACGTTTCAACTATCGATCTGGGTATGAAACAGTATTAAGCTGAAAGTTCATGCTTCAGAGCTCTGCCGCAATTTCATCAAGAACTTAGCCACATCGAGTAATTCGATATCCCGAACTATACAACGGAGTGAGGAAATGAGTCGTAGATGAACAAAAATCTATATGCACCGGTTACATAATCCAGAGGCATAATTGTATACACATTATACTGGCAAGCTTAGCACGATGAGATCATATTTTAAAGATCAAGATAAATGTCGGTGCAAGAATCTATGCCGAAACTCTGCACAGATTAATTTTATTGGATTGTCAAGAATTGTTAATTTCCAAGCAGTTTCAGCGTTGGATGTTAATATTAGTCTTTTTCGTAAATTCTGATTATTGAAATATTATTAAAAAGTAAGGTTACCTGTAAATTTCTGTAGGTAAAAATCCCTCGGAATATTCAGTACTCGCGACGTGGTTCTTGGTCATATCTCTAGGCCTGGCGACTTCAACCGCGTCGACGAACCTAAATGAAACGGACGCTTTTAATCGAAATACATTTTATAATTTCACTCCATTGATTGCCCAAAGTAATTATTTGAATCATGCTTCGCTTCCTTTCACGCCCACCCACAAACCTGCGACTTATCACTCGGTATCCCTTAGACCAAGGTTGACAATTAAGGAAATTTCTTAATATCTGAAGAAATCCTTCGACTTACTATGTTTGTGTACGCCAACTTGATTTAAATATAATTAACAACTAACATGCCATGCGATGAAACATCAATATACCAGTAATTAACGCATATGCATAGATATAAAAAATATTTTGATAACGTAAAGAAGAAATATTACTATTCTATAAGCAAAGCAGCTAATTTACATCAGACTACCTATAGACTATCACTAAGTTCTTTGAATGCCACAGTGCTCGAAATTGTATACTTATCTCTCATATCTCTATTATGTGTATGGTATAATATAAATTGATAAGAGACATGAACATGGCGTTTCTATAATAATGAAGTTAGATCGTAACTTTCCCGAGCGCAATGGCATCAACTACACCTTGGAAGTCAAAAAAGATCGGCGGTAATCAAACGGTCAAACCTTTCTAATTAGTTACCCAATATTTTTATTTAACAGAATAAAAATTCTGCGAATTCGCCGCCTTCTTCTTCTACCAACCAAGGTTCGTTGTACATTTTATTTCGACTCACGAATTGAAATACGGGGGGATTGGATGTGGAACTTCAACAGACAACGGCTCAGCATATGGATGTTGATGATCCGAGTTTTGAAAGCATCCTCGCCACCAGCTGAGACTTCCGCTTTTCCTCCTTAAAAAAGCCGACGAGGATATGTTCCTTCTTCTCCCTTATACAGACTCCTTAACACTTTCCCCTCTCCACTACCTCACCTCAACTAACCTTCACATTTTTCACAATTTTGTGATTGCCCGTTAACTGTAACGAGAATCTTCGCTTTTACTTAAACTTTCATCATTTATGAAACTCAACGCATCAATCGTAAGAAAAGAGACAATAATTACGTATGCCAATAGGAATAAAGTGATGGAATGAAGACAACGCGATGAAATAGTAGGCGAGTGAAAAGAAAAGGGAAGAGCCTCGTTATGACAATAATCAAGCGACATTACTCAAAAGATAGACGCCAACTGTTTTACTAATAAGGTTTTATAAGTTATGATACGCGGCTGGAGGAGTCAAGCAAATCAAGTAATATACTTGTTGAATAAATATACATTTTTACGTTGTATTTATGGAATGATATTATGGATTATTAAATAGTAACCTCAGGACACGTGGAACTCACATCATGACATTTCATATTCATGCCTTCACACGTTCGCACTTCATTCAATTCATACGTGGAGCCAATAAAAAGATAATAGATTCGAACATTATGTAGTATATATGTATAAATAATTGATGAATATAGTATTTTATCTATCTAATACGAATGAGTATAATATAATACACGAGTGTGAAATTTATCACACGAGTCTTACACTCATTCGTTAATAGCTAGATACAACAGTTTTTGTAACAAATTCTCAAAAAAAATGCCATCTGGCCTTTTTTTCAAAATAGATGGCACTGTTAACCTGCTTAAAAAATATTTTTTAATCGGTTTTCCCTTCCTTGAAAATATTTTAGATGCCTATGACGTCACTATTATTAATTTTTAGGTAATCTTATAATCATTTCTCCAAAAAATAATATTTTAAGGTTTCCTCTGGCGGCACATTACGGGGTATTCTTTGAGCATTTGTTACAAAAGTATCTATTAGATTGAGTTATTTATCCCAAATGCACCACTTGAAGTTAGCGCACCGATTTGATTCTTGTGGTAAAACCATGTTCAGGTGGTGCGTTTGGATTAAATGACCGGATATAAACTTATAATAGATGTAATGTGGACATTTTTGTATCTCCGTATAAAAATGTACGGCAATAGCACGGAAAGTATGTACGTATATGTATAAATGGGAGATAAAACTACCGTAAATATTACTTTACCAGATATTAAATTTAATATCAGACAATTATGAAACAGAATACTGTAAAATTATACGATATGATTTAGTTCAGTCTTTTGGATATAAACAGTAACTACGAGTTATGTGAAAATAATTTGTAAGGTATAATTTTCTATAGTTTTCTTGAAAACTAAATTGATAAAGGGACACATTGATCGACAAATATTTACATTTAACATTAATGATATACATGTATGCACATTACACACATATATATATAGTGTTTTAATCCATAAAGTGAAGAATTAATTTTCTAGTAACAGTTAATCTAAACAATTTGCAAACGAAATAGATTTTGTGTATGTACAAGGCGATAGAAATTGGTCCAATATTTTTTGAATTCGTCGTTAACAAGACGACATAAATCTACGAGCCAATATCCTACACGAACATATCCTACACGCTGTAAGTGCGACCTGAACAAATCCTCATTGGATTTCGATGATGTTATGTTCAAATGCATTGCATTTGGCAGGAGCTTCGAATATTATATAGATGTATGTATACACAATTACAAGATATAAATTGGAATGTTGTATAGATATTCGTGCGAATATACATATATGTTACATTACTGGGTAAGGGTATATATCACGTTAACGTTCCTAAGATATCTAACCAAAATCTATTCTACGCCAGAAACGCCTACAGGAAATATTTGAAATATCATTTCGATACTGTAATGTATACACCGTTAATAATACAGATCGCCAATATAGAGCTTTGCTTACCTGAATAACCTTATATATAAATAATAATATTAAATAGGCATCGTGATGCATGTGAATACCGCACTCCTCAGGTCACCCCGCTCACAATTTCAGGGTATACAAGGGCACCAAAATCAGACTCGTGGCATTTGACTATTAGCGTTTAGCTAGTCTACAGAATATATAAACGAGCAAACCGTCTAGGGCAAGGTGGCAGACCGACCCCTTTATTATTACTCTGTAATGATACTACTTTTTGCAATATACGCAAACCGACACCTCTCAACTTCTTTTCAGTGCATTTAGACTGGGACGCTACAGTGTCGTACTATCGTTAATTGTATCGTTTCCGTCGACATATGCCTGTTTTGTTCTTCATTTATAATTTTAATAATTTGTTTTAATTTTTTAAATTCGGTATTCTAGACGAGGGATAGGTGGCGCGTGTGACTTCCGTTGTTGTTGGCGTCAGTGCGTCAAGCAGTGTACTTGCTCCTGAGTCAATTTGTAATTTACAGTCAATATAGTAATTTACAGTCGGATAGTAAAACTAGTGTTCAATGGTAGTAAAATCAGTATCAAGACTGAGTGTCACAAATTCACGAAAAATATTCACCGAGAGAATATAGCGAGACCGAAATATCGAGAACGCCAAGATGGACGCCGACGCAGCTACATTTCGCAAGGAACGAGGGCACGTGAAAGCCAAAGCAAATCGTATCGAGAATCACATTGTACAAGCGCTAGATGGAAGGAACCGATACTGGCCGGACCAGTACCAACGCGATCGCATTGATTTCCAGATACCTCAGTACTCTTATGGTCTCGCGATCGCGACCGTACTCTAAACGAAAATATCACTCGATTTTGGAATATCGAGGAAATCAAATCAGAAAGGTCGACGCGAATGTTGTCCAAAGACGAAGGAAAATGCGAGAAAATAGTCGAAAGCGCAACACGCGATGATTCCGCGCGATTCGTAACTCGTCTACCGCTTTGCGATTCAGTAAGCGAATTGAGTGAGTCCCGACAGGTAGCCGAAAAACGACTATTGTGACTCGAGTGGCGATTTAAGGCTAACGATATACTGCGACAACGATATATAGATTTTATGCGAGAGTATATTGAGTTGGGGCACATGTCCCCAGTACTTCCTACAGAGAGTACAAGTGAACAACCCGTTGTATATTTACCGCACCATGGGGTGATTCGCGAAACGAGCACAACGACGAAGTTGCGAATCGTATTTAACGCTTCGGCCACGACCAGTTCTGGAAAATCTTTGAACGACATTCTGGTGGTTGGTCCAACGGTGCAGGACAACCTCTTAGACATTCTGCTTAGATTTCGATTGCACAAAGTAGTTTTTACCGCGGATATACGAAAGATGTATAGGCAAATTCTTATAGACGCTCGCGATCATGATTTTCAAAGAATTCTTTGGCGTTTTTCGGTTGACAAGCTTATTCGAGAGTTTCGATTAAATACGGCCACGTATGGCCAAGCGTGCGCACCTTACTTAGTGATTAGATCTATTCGACAGCTAGCACGAGACGAGAAAAACGATTATCCAGTAGCCGCTCGCATGGTACTCAACGATTTCTATGTAGATGACGTTTTATCGGGCGCGAACAGTATCGAAGAAGCAAAGAATCTCTGCGAGCAACTAACGCAGTTACTGCGACGAGGACAATTCGAGCCACATAAATGGAGTTCAAACAACCATGATGGTGTGGTGAGCATTCGAGGAACGAACGAAGAAAATTCATCACCGTTGAATATCGACGAGGACGACTCAAAAAAAACATTGGGTCTGCAATGGCAACCATCGAACGATAAATTCCAGTTCTCGATTGAGATCGGCGTCGGAGCTCAAACAAAATGAGAGATGCTTTCGGTATAATATCGAAACTCTTTGATCCTCTTGGAGTTATCGGCCCGATCATTATCAGAGCAAAATTGATCATGCAAGCGACATGGGGGTACGATGTGGAATGGGATAGTCGTCTACCGCCAGAAATTCTAAACGAGTGGAACGATTATTTCAACGACATTCAAAAGGTAGGATCAATTCGAGTACTTCGAAGAGTAATACAACACGAAGATCCGTCGCGACTGTATCTCCACGGATTCTGCGATGCTTCGGAGAAGACCTATGCAGCGTGTTTGTACATCCAATCTGAGGATCAAGAAGGTCGAAGGAAGGCTTCACTGCTATGTTCGAAGTCTCGAGTAGCTCCGGTTAAAAGATATCGCTGCCCCGATTAGAGTTGTGGTGGGCTGTTCTTCTCAAGAGATTGATCAAGCCGTCAAGAAAGCATTAAATATCGAGTTCGAAGAGGTTCGAGCGTGGACCGATTCCATGATTGTATTAGCATGGATCGCGAAGGAATCGTCTGACTGGCAATCTTTTGTCGCGAATCGCGTGAGCGAAATTCAATCATCAATGCCCTATAGTCAATGGAGTCACGTAAGCGGCAAGGAAACCCCAGCAGATTTCGTCTTTCGTGGCGTAAGTTGCGACAAACTCGAGAACAACGAGTTATGGTGGGCGGGACTACCTTGGTTACAGAGTCGAGAAATCACCCAACAATCGGTTGACGCAGCGAGTCAATCAGAAGAAATTCAAGAGCTCATCGAGGCAAAGGCGAAAAGGCATAAAACAATCTCCGTAAACGTCGTAAGTCGTCACAAAAACAAATTTTTTGATGACTTTATCGAAAAGTACTCATCGATATCAAAGATGGAACGGTTGCTATCATATTGCTTGCGTTTCATCAGAAATTATCGCGAACAACGAGAGGAAAGAGTCGTCGAGGGTTTGAAGATTAGCGAAATAAATAGCGCGACAGAATTCCTTCTCAAACACGTGCAAGAAATTTCATTCATAGAAGAAATTAAGGAACTTCGCCCAGGGCAACCGATGAAGAAGTCAAGCAAGCTTTTGTGTCTTACCCCATTTCTCGATCAAAACAGACTTATAAGGGTGGGCGGCAGAATCCAGGAATCATCTGTCAGTTTTTAGCAACGACATCAGATATTATTACCCGATAAACATCGACTTACCAAATTGCTCGTCGAGAGAGAGCATCTCCGACTCTGCCATGTTGGACCTCAAGCACTATTAGCGGCAGTGCGTACGCGCTATTGGCCGCTCAACGGGCGAAATCTCGTTCGTCGAATTTATTACGAGTGCTTCGTCTGTTATAGACCGAATCCAACTCCAGCATCTCAAATCATGGGAGCACTCCCGAAGACTCGAGTTCAGCCTAGCAGACCATTCTTCATAACGGGTGTCGATTTTGCTGGCCCGATAGTAACTCTCGTCAACAAGGGGCGAGGGAGGAAAACAAGCGTCATATATCGCTTTATTCATTTGTTTTGCGACAAAGGCGATACACCTTGAAGCAACGAGTGAGCTCACAACTGCTCTATTCTTGGCCACGCTTCGAAGATTCATCACTCGAAGGGGGTGTCCACAACAAATTCACAGCGACAACGGTACGAATTCTGTTGGCGCGAATCGCGAACTTCAAGAAGTCTTCGAGTTTATTCGAAAGGAAGTCTCGGCCTCCAAGTTACACGAGTTTTGCTCCGAAAATAATATTCAGTGGAGCTTCATTCCACCACGGTCTCCGCACATGGGTGGCCTATGGGAAGCCGCAGTGAAATCTTGCAAATTTCACCTCAAAAGAGTCACAAGGCAATCGATGTTCACTTTCGAGGAACTCGCCACGGTTCTGGCCCAAATCGAGGCAATTCTTAATTCCAGACCGCTAACACCCATTTCATCGGATTCTGCATATCTTCAGTATCTCACTCCGAGTGGGACAATCAAGCGAGCGATTACAAAACTATGTAAACTGCCGATACAGACGCGATAACGAAAACCGTCACAGAAACTAATAATCTTAATTTGGTCAGCGGGATGTTCTGTTCTTCATTTATAACTTTAATAATTTGTTTTCATTTTTTTAATTCGGGGTAAGATCGAGCTCGATGTCGTAAGCGCTGCGTGCGCGCGGTACTCTAGACGAGGGGTAGGTGGCGCGTGCGACTTCCGTTGTTGTTGGCGTCAGTGCGTCTAGCAGTGTACTTGCTCATGAGCCAATTTGTAATTTACAGTCAATAAAGACTCTTTCAATCCAAAACAATGCCCTTCAATTTATTATTATTATCATTAACCATCCATTATCTATCGTACAATTTTTTATTCTTCTCGTCAACCCTTTGACCACCTCTAAAACTATTGGAATTTACTCACTGGCACGACCATTAATCTATCCATCAAGTTAATCCGGAGACCATGTTCAGGAATACCAGATATTGTTCACCGGCACAACTTTTATGTAATCTGAATCAAACCTTTTGACCACAGTCTATATTATAGCAGATGTTCATTGGCACGATTCAGGGCACATTAACAAATCCACTCTTGGACCATATTCTGGTAGATTCCGGAAGCTAATTTAATAATGTTTATCTCATCACGCAACTAGTAGTATCTAATAGGTTTCTGCATCTCGCTATCTTTCCGTGAACGCATTTATATTTCCTTTTATGCAGCTTTCATACTGTACTCTAATACTTACATCCAGCATCTTTTAAGCCGAACCTACATGAACAATCTCTGTATACCGCTTAGGACAATATATTCTTTGGCTTCATTATTTTGAAAACAAAACCTCATCTTTATTTCTTTCGCTACGCCTATTATCCTGACTAAAATTCATAACAACCGACATTCACTCGAACCCGCCTAACTAAACCGAACTGGAGAACCACCTTGTGTGAAAAATAAAGGTTACAATACATATTCGATATTCAAGACTCGATACTCCTTAAGATTCATAATTCCATGTAATAATTGCATTTCTTCTTCTTCTGAAAATCATAACCACCAAAAGTGTAAGAGAGACTGGTGTCAGTTGAAACACTATGTCGAATGAAACAAAATCATTTAATCTGCCATCTATTGGTAATGAACAAATTGTAATTGCGTGATTAGCTTTATTTTAAGAAACAGTGGCCAAAATTTCACAAGAATTTTCTGTAAGGGTTATCTACAACATTAATTATGATATAAATCATTTCCATTTTCAACCGACACCAAGTCTTCCCTACTATGTAAAAGTATAAAACTGGGTCCTTCAGACACCATCGAGGTGCATATTCCATCTTTTCTTCATTGTTTTCTCTGCGCGTGAAGTGAAACTATTGATACAGACCGTAGCGACTTTATGAATTACAGTCTTTTCATCTTCAGCAACTGGTAAATGGGCAAACATCACACAAATCATCACTACGAAGCTAGGAACTTCGAATGCTGAGAAATGAGCCAAGCCTGGAATTTCTAAACTTGGACTAAGCTTTGACATCCCAAACAGAGACTAAGTTCTAGCCAGGACTCAGGAACCAAGCTTTGAAATCTGGAGCTTAGAACAAGTTCTATTCTTCTGATCCATTTTATCACTAAGTTCGTCATCTGTCAAATTTTACTCGAGTGGAAATGTCATACCCAATGTCACCCCGATCAGGGTATGATTAGGTTTATGTAAAATACGCCTGACGAACAAATTAGAACCTTGTTCAATATCGTCCTTATTGAGGTCAGATATGTTTTACATGACGCGTAGTAACACGAAAAGAACGAATTTTACTGCATTATTCAATAATTTGTTTCAACAACTAATGATTATTTTGATAGCCTCTACATTCCTATAAAAAAATTAAGGTAACCTCCATTTTCTATTGAGAAAAAGTGTTCCGACAATTTCCATTGCTGTAATTTGTTGCTAGTCAAGAACTATCAAATTTGTGGTGAAAACTTTTTTATACCAACGCATCGGAATTGGATCCGTGGCGTATCTTTTCAACTCGACACGGATAACGAGAATCTGATAGTTAACCTATGCTACCGTCCGCTTTCCACCCTTCGCTCATGCATCCGCATGCCAAGTGGGCGCCAGCCAATTCTTATTTCACCGGGGTTTGACGAACCGGTATGACCTGGGAGTTGAGGTTGGAACATCCTTAATTCCGCCAAAATAAGAGCTTTGACGAAAGCTATCAAAACACACGGTAACATTACGGATCCTATTAATTTTTGGGGACGCGTACAATCGAGAAACGCAACCCGACCCTCTCTACCTTAACCTAGCAGCCTGAGCGGCCGTGCATTTCCGTTTCCGTCCGCTCCCGTTCGTGCATCCAGTTTCGTTTGCTATTTTTACGCGATCCCAAAGATCAGCACCTTCGGTTGCGTTTCTCGATTTCAGGCGTCCCCGAAAATCGAAAGAATCCGTTAAGCTATCGTCTTTTGTGATAGGTTCCGTCAGAGCTCTCGTTTTGGTGGAGTTGGGCCTGTTCCACCCCAACTTCCAGTTTATACCGGCTCGTCAATTTCTGGTGAAACAAGAATTGGCTGGCGCCCGGCTGGCTGGTTCACGCAGGTAACTTAGGTTGGTTTCCGCAGATCGTTCGTTCTCGGATTTTGTTATCGGTGTCGAGTTAAGAAATAAAAATGACGTTGCAGATTCCAAATTCTTTGTAGGTTGCTTTATTATTAATTTTGCCTCGTAGCGTGCAATTAAAAATGATCACTTAGAAGATTCCATGAATTTGTCAATTTCTTATAAATTATATATTCGGTGGTGTGATTTTAGGACTCTTATAGCCTATTCAATAAAAAATTGATACAGAAAATGTTAATGAATTGTTAAATTATAAGATGCATGATTGAATACTATGTAATTATACTTGCAGATTCTTTAGCTAAACGTTCGACGTGCTCGAAGTCATGTCTCAGGCGACAAAGGGACGAGCGATACGCACGACACACCTGAAGTGCCTGCCAATATTGGCAAAAATGTATGGAGAGGATAAATTCAGATGGACGACATCTATTAGTACTATTTTAAATCTTGTCGGTATTGTACCGCGCATTACAATTTACATGCTGAGATTTCAACCTCTGAAGTAGCATCAAAAGATTTGGAACTGACTTAGAATCTAAACTTGTACTCAAGATTGGAACTTAGATTTTTAATTTAAATCTTTATTTTTAAGGTAAAGCCTATAAGGCATCAATTGCAAAATTTCATTCTTTATTTAATTCACTAACAATAATTCAGTTAAAAAAGATCAAGAAAGAGGAGATCGACCAAAGATTACACATTTGATAAGTTGGCTATTATAATACATATACGTAGTTATAACAAAATACAGTTGACGGTAATCTCCAAAGAAGTTGTTTAAAGATGTTGATCATAAGTTGACTTGTAGCCATTGTTTTTTCATTCACAAGTTCTAGGAAAGAGCAAAGGTTTTTTCCTACTTTTCCTTCCTTGTAGCGTAATGTTCTAGAATACGTACAAATAATTATATAACCTACTAATACTAATAGATAAGAAATAATTCAAAGGAACCGAATAATTAGATTTTGGACATAGATTAGTAGTTCAACAAGCTAAAAGTTCATGCTTCATAAGCCAAAATTCATTGAAATAATTAGGGAAAGAAATAATTTGGGTACAGCATGTGGCTCTTCAGAAGATGAAATTCATTAGATCTTCGGTATTACAGATTTTGCTCATCTAATAGTAGTAGAAGAAGCTATAAGAGCTAAGAGAAGTCTACAAGCATTATTCAAAGCACAATTCCTCTGAACATTAATGAATGTGTCACGTTCAATGTTTCTATTAAAATTTATTTTGCTATTGCCGTTAAATTTCGATTTAAATATATTTACAGAATAAGCAGTTGGTCAAATTTTTCGTTTAAAGGAAGAGTCAACCTCCAATTTCAGTGGATTATTCTACAAAACAATAATGACTCGTATAGGAAAAATACCGGCATTTATCAATATGTTAGACCCACACAGCACACTATATTCCAAAAACATTACAACAATATTTCCAATATTTCGTTGCGACAGCAATGTTGTTGAT
>JARQSW010000372.1:2858-15402 GCA_030142375.1 Calameuta pallipes | reverse complement strand
ACGGTTTGCGGGAGGGTACTCAGGGCACCTCCAGCCATCGCCCACTTTCCGGTCCAAAAGTAGTTCTGGGACACCCTCTATGTCTGAATCATCCTGAATATGCATATAAATATACATATACTTAATTAGCCCAATATATCATATATAGGAAAGTGCATGCGGTACGACGAGCAACACTCAAGTAATTATGAAGTTAGAAATGTAAAAAAGAGTTAAAAGTTTAAGGCTGTTACTCTCTATGCTTATTCCTTCTATTTAATAATTTCTCATACACATGAATCTCAACTGATCTATTTTCATTTATTTTCCTTATTATTTTTGTCTCTCCTTTGGTTTATTTTACTGGACGTCATAGAAGCATAAGTTGTGTAAGAGTGCAACGACCTTAAAAAGACTGGATATACACATTAAGGACAGATTGAACAACTATGCGACAGCATGCGTACATATGAAACAGGCTTAATGCCATGGTTCATGAAAAAGTGTACAAAGAAAATTAGTATTCAAACAAGAAATGTGAGGATTAGATATTACGAGATGCGTTGACAAGAAATCTTCGCAACTTAGGAATATTTCAACTAGCTATTGGTGCACACTTTGAAAGTTTGAATGTCATATAAATACGATTGTATGTAAGCGAATTGGCCGATTTAAACTATATGTATATAAAATGAATGAAATTAGCATACTTAGGCTGGGATGGTTTGATCCCGTGAACTTCCAAATCCTTCTCCAGCTGACGTATTCTAATCCTCGCCATATCCAACTCGTGTTTTACTTTCCAAAGATGTGTATCGCAAATAGGATCTCTGCATCTATGTTGCCTGAGAATGTCCTGCGCCTCGTAAACAGCTCCACGAAACGTCAAAGATTTTCCCATGCTCTAGAAAGGAAATGTTTATTTCTAATTAAGTTTGATGGACTTGGTTTTTTGCGGTAAAAAGCATTTTTTTGTATAGTTAATCAAAAATATATATGAGTTATTCTGTATCGCTCTATTCAAACTTTGGTATTATGCTAGTGAATATTATATGAAGATATATTAGGGGTATACTGTTTTTTCGAAAAAATATATCTCTGTGATATAAGATTTCTCTACAGGTTTGAAGAGGATCCATTTTGAAGAGAGAAGAAAACATTTTTGTTAAAAATTCTTAAAGTTAGAGATAATTAAGTGCTCGGTTTAAAATGGAAACCCTGAATAAATATCGTTATTCAATGGAAATCATGAAATCATTGTAATTTTTTTTTTTAAAGTTACAATGGAAATAATAAAAAATTCTATGCAGCTTCATCATATTGTGGCTCTGTAAATAAAATCAGATCTTACATACACTGAAAAGAAAAATTACCTAAACTTATGGAATATTAATCGGGCCGAACAAATTATTTATTCGAATAGTCACCATAAAATATTTTTCCTATACGATTTAATAATTCTTTAGTGCATTAGCTCAAAGCGAACTAATTTCAAATACGCTTTTAGAATGCAAGGTATACTTAAAAAATATATATTATAGGATCCATAAGAAAATTTTGGAAGTGGACCGAGGACTCAAACCCTGTTGGTGTTTCGCAAATGATTTGAGCAGATACTTGATTGAGATAACAAATATCATTTTGATTTAAATATAAAGTGTTCGAATCGTTCTCAAAGAAATATATTTATTCAGAGCCCACCTTTTTAGTGTAATTAAATACGAAATAATCAGAATCCGGATCTGGTTTCCATTACATATAGCCACTCTTAGAAACAGCTATCGTGTTTATGGTCACGATAAAGTTTACGGGACAACGAGAACTTTATAAAAGATACAGCGAATTATTAGGACGGCAGTTTCGGATCAGTAGATATACCACGTGAGTACTATGGAAATTTGCAATTAATACGCATAATACCACCCAACTAAAGACTGCTCGTGAAGAATGAGCATCACTGGCAGTGGCCCGTGCAGATTAAGACTGATCGTAACGTTGCGGCGATAGATACTTCGAACCCGATAATCTCAAATGTGAAGTGGGTGACACGGCGTTACTGTTTATGTCCTACGTATTTACGTTAGAAATATCTGATAAAAAAAAAGATATAATAAACGTTAAATATATTTTTATATAAATATATATCTCATAGTTTCATTTATAAGTTAATAATGTATAATTATGTTGCTTTTTAAGTTGCTTTCTAAAGAAAATGTCTGATTTCATTCATGTGTCAAATTGACGCGTGTCTGTAGAGATAGATATACATGAAATTTCCATAAACCTAGTGTTAAAAGCACTTGCTACGTTAAAAGGAAATAGTAAAATAAATCCTGTTATGGTGTGAGTTCCTTGGATGCCTTGAAGAAATCAAGTTGGACACTTTTAATTCATATTTCAAGAAAACACTCTTTTAGTATGAGTATGGAAGTAGTGTAGATGATCGGCAAACAATTCAGCGACTCTGGTCCTCACTGTATCCTCATATAAACTCTAACGGTTGAGAAGATAGACTTTCTGACTTTTTCTTCCATTTTCTTGACAATATTTATATTAGTTTTACTGCATGTGTGCATTGAATCTCAGGCCTAGCTTGAGCATTTTTTAGAACTAGTTTATCGTTTAACCGTGGAAACCCAAGCAGATAAGATGTTCTCTTGGCAACACGCGAAATAAAGGAGATTGTTAGCAACAAACTAATCAAGCCGCATTTTTAGGCAAGACGGCAATGCTTGTTCGGTTTTAGTGTCGCCTTGGAGAACAGATCGTTTCAGTTTTCATCCGTAAGGTTGTCTGGGGTAGCGAGTTATTTCGACAGCACCGTTTGGTATATGTCAACCAGTTTTATGAGACCTGAAAAGTCTGCAAGTCTTCGATGACTAGACCAGCGCCCTTCTCGTACATTACGTAAACGGAAAATCGAAGACCTTTGCCCAGGGCATATTCAAACACATGTCCTCATTTCAAGAAAGGATCCAATGCATGACATGCAAAAGACTGCCCTTTCCCTTGTATTTAGAAATTTCACCCACGAGACTCTTTTAAAAATTGATCTAGAATTAGTTACAGTTCAGCTTCCACTAACGACAGATCACTGTGCAAACAATTAATAAAAAAGAATACATCATCACAATCAGATTCTTATTCCAAATCGGCTGTCATCGTCATTAAATCTAAATCAGTTGGCGGAGTTCACCTTCCTCCTTCGACGCATTTTACAACACAATTAAAGAAATGAAAGCTAACATCATAACACTATTAGCATCATGAACTTCAGAATCTTTCATTTGCTTAACAAGGTAACAGCGTCTCAACTACCGGAATCGTTAAATCGCGTTGATCTCAGCTGGTGCGTTTGCCGTGAATCATCCTATACAATAAACGACCAACATTGTTATCCTATATATGTTAGCATTGTAATCATTTCGTAAATCCAATGTAACCTGAGAGACACCGAGCCCATACGGGACGGCGCCGAGCATTTCCTTACAAAAATAATTATAAAGTTGGTGCTTATCTAGCTGGGGTTCAGCATGTCACGTAGCGATAGCGCTTCCTGCGATGCTCAGGATGTAACATACTATTCTTTCGTAGGTATCAACATTATAAATAATACATACGAATATCTTTAAGCATCGAGATAATTGTTAACAAACAAATAGTACCTATCTGTTATACATATTATTACTTGTAATTATATTTGACGTATTTAAGATCAATTGACAATGACATCTTTGAAAGTATACGAGTATATTTAAAGGTTAAAACCACAGTATAATAAAAAAAAATTTGGCCAATAATGAATCTAAAAACTAATTGATAGCATATCTAGTGTAGATAAATTATTGATTAAAAAATATTTTAAACTTGTAATTGGCAACATCTTAATATACATATTCTTATGTATTGTTATGTCCCACGATAGAATTCATAGTATTGCTAATCTCCAGACGCGAAGTCAGCATTAGACGAATGCTGACCCTATGTATAAGTTGTCAAGATAAAAGCCATGGGAGGCATCTTGCGAGCCACAGCGGTCACTCGCAAAGTTCCAAGCTAAGAGTGAAGTCCTAGAGCGTGTTCCATAGTCGCTAATAATAATCATTGTTTCTTCGTATTTATATCTTACAAATTTTAATAAACTATAATCGTTCTTTATATTATTCCAAATTGGTGCAATAATTTATTTGTGATCCGAAAGAACTCATTACGACATAACAGTATATCGTTCCTTTAAAAATATGAGAGTTATAGATAAAATGCATCACTTTTCTCTATCGGAAAATAAAAATGAGTAATGACTACAAATAATTTTTCATTTAGAACATATTTTGCTCAAATTATTCTTCTTTCCAAAGATTGAATACTTTTTAACAAAAAAATGCAAATTTAACATGGCGTAACTCTTTTATATTGAGTATTTCGCAAAACCCCTCATAGAGTATTTCAATAATTGTACTCAAGTAATTTATATTTTTAGTTACGCTTTTACAAATAAGTGTTTTGGATAAAGGCTCCATAAATTTAAAAGATGCGTTACATAAAATTTGTTCAACGTATTGAATTCATTTTGTTCAATTTTCAAAAGATTGAAAGTCATTTTAGTATTCTTTTCAGAACTGAATTTTTCTATTCACGTTCTAGTCAAAGTACTAACGCAAAACAAATATTTGTACAAATAGGAATATCAAGAGTAATGGTTATTATAAGTAAGAAACGGCATCCGGGGCATTTTGTTGTAAACAATTTAGTTTGACAGTGAATCGTAACTTTTCTTTTCCAAAAAAACCTTTTGACATCGTACTATTTATGATCTATCATATACCTCTTTCAAAACTATATAATTTTGTCGAAAAGATTTTTTGTCAGAATGCATCTAAAAATATAGTTTCATGATTGTGCATGATAATTTGAAATATTTTGTATAATACACTCTTACCATTAAATATAAGTCAATAAATAATTTAATGTGATGTTGGTAAGCGAGAGACTTTTTTAGAGTATATTTAAAACCCATAAAATATAAAAAGCGTAACATGTCACTTACTAAGCTAATTAACGCGCAGCAACCACCACGATCACTTTTGGCCAAGTGGTGCCTCACGTACTTGAAGTAGAGGTGCTCAAGAAGTAAGAGCACTGCGGCAATGAGAATACCCGTCATTAGCAGTAAGAACGCGCTCAGAAACTGTTCCAGAGCGAGTGGATCACTGCTCTTCTGTACTTCCTTTCCAGGCTTACAAGTCCCTGTCATCCAATATCTACGTAGACGCTCCAAATCGCCTGAAATTTTATTTTAAATTTTGAAACATGTAAGGCCTATACAGGGTGAACTATCCTAGACTTCGAATCTGAGAGAAGTCTATTCTCTATTCAGACTACCCTCAACCTCCCGATTAGATGGAGTTGTCTCTTAATACTTACAACTATGCAGTGCCGCAAGTAAATACATACCCCCGACCCTCATGACGGTTTTCTATTCGAATAGTTCATTCGGTTATTTGCCCTAAAGAATATAGGCCCCAACCAGATTCGAAATCTAGAATAAGTCACCCTATATATGGGTCATTCCATACCAAATCACCAAATTTTAAAAATCATATTTTTTATTTAGCTGAATTTTTGACATCTTCTTTTATGTATCAAAAGACGCTTACCTGTAAATTTATAGCCCTTAATCTTCAAAAGTTCTTAAGATATCAATTTTTGAATATTTCAAAAAAATTATGGTGTGGCAAGTTTAAAAAATGCATGACTCCTGATCAGTTTATCATAATCTAAAAGTTATGGCGGTCATTTTTTTCGTCTTGAAATGTAGTTTTCGAAAAAAAATATGAAAAGATCAAATTTTTATTTGTTCAAGTTTAAACTCAAATTTTCAGTTTTTTTGAAGAGCGACATTTGTTATTTTTTTTATAAAAAATATTTCTTACACTACACTACTAAACAATTTTTTAAAGCTGTTATTCAAGAAGGGACTCGAATATCTTCGACTTTTTAACCATTTTTTCTTCTTTTAAACGCGGACTTTAAAAAAAATAAGAAAAAGTGGGTTAAAAAGTCGAAGATATTCGAATCCTATCTTAAATAACAGCTTAAAACATTTGTTTTGTAGTGAAGTGTAACATATATTTTTTCAAACAAAAATAAAAATGTCGCTCTTAAAAAAAAATTCAAACTTTGAGTTTAAAATTGAAAAAATAAAAATTTGATTCTTTCATATTTTTTTTCGAACACTACATTTCAAGACGAAAATATGATCCCCATAACTTTTAGATTATGATGAATTGACCAGCAGTTATGAATTTTTTAAACTTCCCATACCATTATGTTTTTAAAATTTTCAAAAATTGATATCTTAAGAACTTTTGAAGATTAAGGGCTAAAAGTTTAAAGACAAGCGTCTTTTGATACATACAAGAAGATGTAAAAAATTCAGCTATATAAAAAAATATGATTTTTAAAATTTGGTGATTTGGTATGGAATGACCCATACGTATAATGGAAATTAATTTCAATTAGACTCACCGTTTTCTCGAAAGTCGAGAAGACGTTTGTTGAACATTTGGACGTATTTTGAATTTCTTGAAAAAGCTAAACCGTATCCTGTCATGGCGTACCATGATCCAACAGTAAGTAACCTGCAGTCTTCGTCCTGCGCTACAAGATAATCGAGTACCGTGCCGTCATAGATAAACGCGTCCATATCCCTGAAAAGGTGCAACAAAAAATATGTATAAAACATCTTTTGTATGATTGCTTAATTAAGAGAAGTGATAATAAATTTCAAGTGATGTACTTAAATAAAAGTTTCTTATAACAAAATTTTCTCATTCGCTTCGCTTTTCCTCTATCTCTAACATGTAAATCACCACTATCATGACGCGACAATGAGTGCCACACCAAGGAACCACCCGCAGAAGAACAGTGCGCAACAGTAGCTCCCGAAAAGGAGCCAGAGAACATCTACCGGGGCCTTACCGAAGGAGTCTCGGAGTCAGAGAGACAGGAGAGAGGCAAGTATCGCAGCGCAAAAGAAAAACGCACGTGTTTCCGATCGTGCCCTTCTTCGAAACGTCTATCATCGCCAATGGAAATATAGCTACCGTAAGCGGAGAACGTCGAGGGAATCTGCCAAGGGAGTACTAAAACTCGAAGGCAGGCTATCGTACCTCTTATAGCGGAGGGTAATATCGAGCAGGAGACGACCGGCAGGACAGGAGCCTAACTGCCACCTGGAGAGCTTTGGAAACGGAGAGGTCCGTCCCGATCGAAACGAATATGCCGGGATAGTAAATAGTCCTCCAAATCCATTGGGATGAATCGTCGACCGGCGAATTGTATCGCGAATTAAAAAAACTTTCTGAAAGGAAAATGTACCATTTACCTAGGTCTGGAAGGATAACGTTCTCTGAGCCAATTTAAATTATAGCGCGCGAGGACGGTACGCTAAATGGTACAGACCGCAGCACTCCAAGACCCAACGAGTCTTCCGTCCTGACGTCAAGGGTAAGGACTTAGCTGCCGATGACAGTACGCCGAACTAAGGATTCATCTGAGTCCAGGCGATCCGCTTTGCTATCGCCATACGATGGGGAAGCGTATTGTTTTCCTAACAAGTAGTATACTTTTCTCGAATATTTGGTTGACTACCACTCTTTGTTCTTCGTTATATTTTGCTATTGGTAGTTAACTATAATACCTTCGAAGGAATCGCATCGCTATCGCTTCTCAACTGCGAGGCCCTGTTCTTTCCTTTTCTTTTTTTGTTTTCGTCTAATTATCTCGATGATTTATTACTTTTATTGCTTTAATCAATGTTTCTGTAATCGTAGGTTAACCTGTTTAACTTATAAGCCTACTTGTCTATCTATCACCTTTATTGATATTTTGCCTATCGCGTTATATGATGCGCTGTTCGTGACCGAGACTTACTACATGCAAAATTTTGCCAATCGTAAGGACGTATAATATCGTAAAGAGGAGTATGGAATATTATCTATTAATAATCCGCGAGTAATTTCTATCAGGAATTCCTATCGTTTACGATAGGCTGCGACACTTGTAAATTTCTTTTCTCTTTATTTAGCGTTAATGCTATATAAACATGTATATAGATATTATCGCTAGATAATTAAATAGTAATAAAAACAAACAGCCGTCAGAATTTTTACGGGTATTTGTTTTCATTTATATTTTACCTCGAACTTAGAACGGTTAAGAATCAGCTTGACTGCTATCGTTAACTATTCTCGTAAGCCCCAATAAAAGGGCCAGCGCTATTATTGTTTTAATTTAGTTGTCTTTATTTCTTCAAATCTCCCGCCATTGGATTCTCTCTCTCCTCCTACCATCTCTACCCGTCTACCATGTTCCGCACCATGCTAAACTAACGAATTCTTCGCAAAGGAGCTATCCTGATTTACTATCATCTCGTCGATATCCTAATGAATATCTGGCACCCAACCTTAATTTTGTCTTATCGTGTAATAGATGGTTCCTTGGGAATGTCGATGTTTGTGTGCGTGACTTTTGAGTGGATCAAATAAGCGTCACAATATCTAGAGAATTCATCCTAATTGTGTTATAATGTATATTAAGAAAACTCACCCGCTAATGACAGCTTCCACTCCTTCTGCAACACTGCTCTTGTTAAACGACCTCATGTACGCGTGCATCTCTTTGAAATACTTGGCGAGAGTGCTATCTGTATGGCTCCATGGAATTGTGCCAAACTTAAACATGGGTTTATGCGAGAAAGGCTTGGCCAATCTGTGATCATCGACGCCAGTGAATTCATGAAATTCTTCACGGGTGATCATGAAGGCTGCCAAATTGGCAGTGTAGATGGCAAGGAACACCACGGCGAACATGGCCCATACATTGGTCATGAACCTGATGTAGAAAAAATCGTTAGGAATAGTAATACAGCACACAAAATGTATACTTAATCAGGCCGCGACAAAAATTTTAGCTTTAGACAAGCCTTTTTTTACATTGTGATTCGTTAAAGGTTGCTCTTGAAAATATTCTTTTTTTTTAATTATGATATCGATTTGTTATTATATTAAATTTAATATCTTATGATCGTTAAATTGAACTTCATTAAATTGGATGATTTGAAACTCACCTAGCAGTGAAACCTCTTGGCGAGTCTACATGAACGGCTGCTTGAAACAGTACAGCCCAAACTAGCCAATAAGTACGGAAGAGGGAAAATCGATGATTCGGCGATAAATTGATCTGCGATACAGAGCGCTGAAATAAAATTTTCATTTATTAGAATACTAAGATGCATTGTAAGCATAGACACAACATATAACTTTACAAATAACTTATTTAATACTATTATTTTATTATTTGAAAATATAGAAACGGAGCACTTGATCGTCTCCTTCAGCAATTTCCAATAAATGAATGTAGTAAATTATGTATGTATAGTCGACCAATGGATAAAATCAGAGACCTAGGAAACTATTTAATAATTATAGTAACCCAGAGGTCGCCACTTTTGAATTATATTTCACTTCTGTTAAAACTATACATACACATATACTACGTATACATATACACCATGAAATTTATTTTAATGCGCATCGTAACCAACTCAATGATACATATCAAATAACATTTGGGTACTTTTATAGGAAATTCAATGTTATAACAAGATTTTGGGTTTTACTTAAATTGCTTTATGTCACTCATGTATGAAAAGTGCTACTATTCGTGCCTCCAAAGTGACTGGCGAGGGATAGAAATCATATCGCCATAGAAATCATATACAGCTACTAAGTACGCTGTTGACAAAATAATCGAGTTTGCTCTCACGTGACAAAGTACGGTGTAATTTTTACTAAAAGAGCACACTATCAGACCTAACCTTGTGGCCGCCTTCATGAAATTCGGGGGCAATAACAACAATAAAAAGGAAGGAGGGCGTATCGAACCAGCAAAAGGACGGAAACTGGGAAGCAAAGCAACAGGAGCGGGAGATACGAAGGATCAGGACCATTGAGGTATCCGATAAAGAGAAGAGAAAAGGACCAAACCCAAATCGGTCGCAAGGACAGGGGGAAGAAATGCAAGGGAAAATCATAAGAAAATCCTCCCTTCACCGGATCATGGACGTCGATGGGGAGGGCTCCGAACAGGAATTGAAGGATCAAAAAGGGCCAAAAGGACGCATGGAAAAAGGGTCAAAACTAATTCGGATTGAAGAGGAAGTCTTTATAAAGAGATCCCGTCAAATAGCTCAGCCCCATGAGCTCCCGATCTATAGGGTCAATGGTGCAATGGAAGACGACATAGGCAAATTAGATGACCAAGTGGAGAGTATAGCAGAAACCAAAAGGTATGTCGGGAAGAACTCACATCCAATTCGGTTTGAAGAGGGACCACTTCCACAAAGATCCTTACCAATGATCCGACCTCAAGAGTTCCTGATCTATGGGGGCAATGGCCGGAAGGAGGACAATGAGAGTGCACTAAAGAATGTCAATTTGAAACAACTGGAAGGACTAGGATGACTTGACAGAAGGCAGGGACACCTAATTCGGATTAAAGAGAGACAATTTCTAAGGAGACCCCGGCAAGCAATCCAGCCCCATGAGCTTCTTAACTAGGGGTTCAATGGTCCAGGGGAATGCAACAGTAGTGCATCCGTATCCCGGGAATGGAGGTCCACAGTATCTGGAGACCTGATTCCAATTCAAGGAATTGCACACGGAAGGAAACCTCACAACCAAATGAAGGATCAGAGGCCCATATTCTATGGGGTAAATGGTTTGAAGGGACCTGGAGGGGATGAAGGATATAAATACCGGAGTCGAGGCAAGACTCACAATCAGTCTTTTGTAAAGATAACCACGGAGCGTGACAACGAGTTGGGCTACCGGAGACAATGTCTCCAAGAGCGAAGGACCATTGCGGAAGCGTGGAAAATTCAGCGCAACATGGCGCGCCAGATGCGGCACTTACTGGATGAGGCCATGGAGAGGGACCTGGGGCGCTTGCAAGAGTTGAACCATGAAATCCACAGGCGTACGGTCATCCTAGCCACGCCGGAAAGGAAGGAGGAGAACGACCGAGAAACGGATTCAGGCAGAGGAACTCCAGCGTCCACTTCAGCCTCGAACGACGGACCCAGTCCTGGGGCGTATAGCGCGTACGAGGAATCCGAAGGGAGCCCACGATCCGGGGACAATCAGGAGGAGGAAATTGGAGAGGACGTGGGTCCCACCAATCTCTGAACCTTACCACCCACGTATGAAGAAACAACAGAAGATTGCTTATCGTTAAGGGACCTTATTCCGTGAGGAAGCAGAAAAATGGACGTGGACGTGTCAGAAGGCGAGGACACATCGTCTGGGGAAGACTGGCAACCAGACAAAGCCATGGAAGAGGATACAGATGACGAGAAAGAAGGGGCGGCACCACAGCCAGCAAGAGTCATCAAACTGAGGGAGGTCCGGGTTTACCTGGAACGACTGCCAACGCGTTACCGTTAGAACCCTTTAGGGGAGAGCCACAACCCAGCACCAACAATGGGATTCATGTGGATAATTCAGACTCCGACCAAAAAGAAGAAATTTGGCCAGGAGACAATGGGACAATACACGGGAGTCTGTGCAAATGGAGGCGCTACGGAAGATGGAACCTAGACGACTCGATCAGGTGAGTGCATCTTAAGCGTCGGAAGGCACTGAGGGAGAGGACTGCCAGGACATGGGTGCTAGAGCGCGCACTCCAGACCCAGATCCAGCAGGCGGACTTGGCGCACATAATAAAGGACGCCTGTGAGGAAGAAGGACAGAAGGGAGCCACTGAGGGCTCAACAGAGGGGATAGCGCAGCTTTCAGATTTTCGAGAGATCGAGGCGGAAGATGACAAGGCACCCGAGGAGACTACCCCAGAGGCGACTACCGTGGAGGGCTAAGCAGAGCTCAGCCTGGAGAGAGTCCTCTACGAGAAGAGTCGTTTGAAACCCTTCCAGAAGCTCCTGTAATGGTTCAATGGCCTTCTAGAGGAGCATCCCAGCCTGCAGTAGGAACTGAAGAACGGGATAAGGGGTAGAATATGGCCGTCCTCACGGCAGCCGAGGGCAATAACAAGGTCAAAATGAGTGAAGAGGGAGAAACCCCATCAAACTCCAACACAAAATATGCCAAAGTAAGGAGAGGGGGAGATCCTGCAAAACCCCGCTGCAAAAACCGCAAAGGAGAACATCAAGAGGCCAGTAAACGCAGAGAAGAGATAAAGAAGGGGAGGTGAAACTCCACCTACACCCTACTTAGATGAAGGTCAAAAGATGGAAACAGGTAGCATCCACCTACCATCATACCCCACTACACCGATATGAAAGGGTGACAGTAAAAGAGCAATTGATCAAGGAGAAGGGATGGAAAGGGGGAGTTGAGACTGTACTCACACCCAGGCTGGATCAAGTCAAGAGATAGAAATCAAATGGAAATCACCAACAAAAACAGCAAAGTACAGTTGCGGCAATTGATGGTCGGAAACCCCTCTAAGGCTATCCCTTACCCCCACTCCTTCAGCAAACCACAAC
>JARQSW010000371.1:30945-42943 GCA_030142375.1 Calameuta pallipes | reverse complement strand
GCAAAGATCCCAAAATATCTCTAAGCCCTAACCTCTCAAACGAACTCCTTCGTAAACGAGACGTTACGGCACAACACATCTTTAGAATATTCTAATAGTGCTCTATGAATGAATTCTTGAATATCTATAGTTTTGTTATTTGGTGAGACGTAGATGACTGCCATGATTAAGGTAACACCGTTTTCCATTACACACTCTGCTGCACATAAATCTGCAACCCTTGTAGATCTTACGTGCATGTCCCGAATATTGTTCATTATTACCTCCATATTTGGTGTTACAACATTAGCCGTAACACTTTTGTTTTGATATATTGCAACTCCACCTGAACGAACAGAATCACGTTTAAAGTGAGTAATACAATTAAAATTTGGTACATCACATTCCTCGTTATTGTCCAACCACGTCTCGGAGAGTAATAAAATGTTGCTTTTTTGTGTAACAGAGTCATTTAAATCAAACGAATGTTTACGAAGGCTTTGAATGTTGAGAGTATACAATGGGATATCTGTTTTATTACCAATGAAATCAATGATGGTTTGCGCTTTCGTTTGTAGTTTATTTAACGACAGCCTCTTGAACTCTTGTAATAAAGATACAGTTGATGATGCTTGTACTCGATTATGACGAAATCTAATTTTACTTTCATCATCATCAAATTTTACGATGAATAAACCTTCGATGCTTGTTACACGAGAGAGTGCAACATAAACAAGTTGTTGTGGATGTATTTTGTCATACTCATAAACAACTTCAGGAAAAGTCCCACCTTGTGACTTATGAATGGTTATAGCACAAGCCCAAATTATCGGAAAGTGTCTTCGTTTAACAGTAACTTTTTTATCCCTTTTCATATTAATGCTGGATGTTCGCAATTCAATAGGCACAGCAAGATTACCAACTTTGCTTTGAACAGCTAGTAAAGCAGCTTTTTTTCTTACTTTTTGACCAACTTTTGGTGAACCACCAAATTCAAGCCAAACTCGGCAAACGACGTTGTCTTCATTGAAGTCTATATGAAGTAACTTACCAACTGCGCCATTAACTAAGCCATCAGTCACATCGATGTTTGTTGTGATAAGGTAATACTTTCCTTTTACTAAAGTGATTTGGTAAGGTAATCCACCCGTATCAATAACAGACTTCTTGTGTAGTTGTAATCTAATAGAAGCTTGTTACTTAGCATTTTTTGATCCTGTTATTACATCGTTAGCTATTGAGATGACTTTATCTGGAGCTTGGTCCAAAATTGCATTGTTGTAACTATCGACAGCGTGATTCGTGTAAAATAAACGAACACCATGAGGGCTTAATCGTTGCGTTTCTGCTTTTGTGACAAATCTTTACTCGATCATTTCTAACTCAAACTGTTGTAAAACGTCACCGTTGCCTATCTTTGTTAGTATTAAAGAAAATGCAGCATTGGCCTGTCTCATGACTTGCGTTAGTTGAAAAAATTTAAGACTTTGCCATAAATGGGGACCAACCATTCGCGTTTTAATTGGTTTATATATCAATGTTGCTCTTACTGGTGGCGCCTGGCGTAAATCACCAATTAAAATGATGTCGATGCCGCCAAAATCAACATCATAATTTCCAGTAATTTGCTTTAAACGCAAATCAATTTTGGCTAACAGTTCTGCACTGATCATGCTAATTTCATCAATAATCAATACCTTAACATATCTAAAAAGAGATCTGTACAAATGTAACATTTCAGATGATAAAGGCAATAGTTTCGAAATAGAAATTTTAAGAGCAGTGTGAACCGTAGTACCATCAATCGCCACAGCAGCTTTACCAGTAGAAGCGCAAGCTATATACGAATTGCAGTAACCATCATTGTCAGTAAATCTGTTGTAGATTTCCATTATAAGCTTGATTACAAAAGTCTTGCCACTGCCAGCTGGACCAGTGACAAAAACTTGAAATGGATTTTGATTTTGAGTTTAAAGATGAGATATAATATGCATTAACAGTTCTGTTTGCTCACTGTTAGCCGATCTCATCAAATCGTAAAATTGTTGAGTATCCATTAAATTTTCTCTTTTTTTGCAATGGCACCAAGTTTGCTGAGTGTTGCATTTTGTATATCAGCATTAACGACAGAATTAACATCTCGTACTAATTTTGCATAAGGATCTTCTTCAAAGATGGCATTGGCTTCGTTTCTCAACTGTTCGTCTTCATCGTCTTCTTTACCCAGCTGTCTGCAAATTTCAAGGGTCTTCTGTAGGTCTAAATTATGCTCAAACTCTTTTCTGCGTTCCAAAATCAAGTGTTGGCTATCTTCATAAATTTGAATGAATTTATTTTCAGCAAGAACGTCATTATCTTCGCTTCTAAAAGGAATGTGCAATAACACAATTTCTCGTTTGTAATCATTAAAATTGTTAGCCATATCGTAGTTACGGTATCTAATAACTCTAGACATTTTTCTTTTGTATTACTCTCCTGTTTTTCTCATATTATAATTAGCAACAAACTGAGCTAATGTTACGTTTTGAAGAGTTGTAGGCCTTTTTTCGTACTTGTCAAACCAATTCTTTTTCCATATATTTTGTAACGCATTTCCTGGCCTACGTTCTATCTATGACCCCAACGCTGCACTCCGCGGATCCCTTGAGCGCCAGGTGCATTCTTGCAATGGCCCGAGTCGTCGGGCCTTTAATTTTGGGGAATCAGCGGCCTATCGGCACCGGGAGTCCTCTCGACCGGTGCTCCCCGCTAGCTCTTAACCTAACGTGGTAGAGGGGAACGTGAGGGCGGCGAGTGCATGCAGGAATCAGCCGGCTTCTCTGAAATAATTGACCCGGTGGGATTTAAATGAGAAAATCCGTTTATTATGCCTAGGCCAACGAGTGCACTTGGGTGTTGTTACCTGGCGCGACTCGACACAATCCTAATAATAGACGCAGTCGTGGAGGTCGTCCTCGGTGTTCCGGCGGCTTCGCATTTCCCCTCGCGAGGGCTTATCGCGGGGCCCGCGGCCTCCCCTTCTCCGGGCCTCGCTGCACCGGCGCGTGCACTTCTCCGCCGACCGACGCGCGGCTTCGTTCCGGTAGCAGAATTGGTTGCACTTACCAGAACTTCCGGCGCCTTTAAGCCTTTCTTCCTCGACGGTCGGTCCTGGCTGGCTCTCTCTTCCCTATGTCTCACTCCCACTGGTCTGCACCACCGTTTTCCGTACTCAAGTCCGGGGAAGATGCCAAGTCGTCGTACACGTTATCCAAAATTCACTATTTTCCACCGAAAAAACCCCGAGTGTAAGGAGTACACTCTCTTACTTTCCGGAGATTCCCGTTACACGGTTCAAAACGAAGTGTCCCCCTTTTGGGCCCCCGGCCCGAGGATTCCCGAAGAATCCCGAGTTCGCCCGAACTCGTGCGACCGCGCTCGCCTCGGTCCGATCTTCGTTTTTCTTCGGCGCTCGCCGCCCGCCAGTCTCCGAGCGGTGCCGATCTTATCCGAGCTCGCCCGATCTCCGGTTCGGCGCTGCCGATTTCCCTCGCCGGCTTCCTCTCGCCGCGCACCTCCGGCGCTGTGGGCACTCTCTCGGCGGCTTTCGCCGGCGGCACGGCTCTCCGTGCGCCTATGTTTTATGTAACGGGCCGTCCCACGGACGCCACGTTACAATTTGTACAGTCATCATCTAAATCACTTAACTCTTTTAAGGTTTTTCTTATCCTCTGACGTTCGGCTGGGTATACAGTTGGTATGTAAACTGTTACTACAGATGATTTAGCCATTGGTTCGCGTAACAAATACCAAGCAGCCTCTTGCGCAGGCATTTCCACAGCATGAAGTACATCAATACTTAATTTTTTTGTGATATCTACGATATCAAACTCTGGATTCTCGTCCATAGTTTGAATTATCATCCGTTGTAAATTACTGATGCCTCTATTATGTTTGTTAACATACTCAACGACGTAAGCAGCACAAGCATATTCATCTTGAATTATCTGAATATCCATGTTCGATTGTAAGCAATGAAATACAAATGGGTTAAAAGTATTATACCATTTTTCAGATGGTGTCCTCCGATAAAGCAACTTTGGTCGAACGATACCAGCACGGATAATGTTGTAATAATGTTCATCAGAAACAGTATTATTATGAGTATCAAAATCGTCAAAATCGTCATAATCAAAATTTTCCAAGTTAGTTCTGAGTGCCTGGTAATATGTTTTATACTCTTTAAATTTATCTGCAGAATAATCAGAATCAGTATCCTTCATTGGCATCAATGTAATTGTTTTACGGGATGGTAAAAAAGGCGCTCCGAACCTAAAGTTATCTTTTTTATTAGGATCCATTTTTTGTAGCATGTGAATGTGTGCTTATGTGTTTGCAGTTTGATATTTCCAGATGCCTCTGATTCAGATACTGAAATTAATTTGTCAACCATTTCATTAAATTCTTTGCCGTTATTTAATAAATCTTCTGGAGCATTATCGAACCATAAAAGTATGTGAGCATGAGGACTTCCACGGTGCTGAAATTCAATTCTTTTGAAGTAATATTTCACTCGATATTTACCGAATGGATTTCCTTTTTTGGACTGCAAAATTTTTAATAAACAATTTACTTATGAAAGTAAATTGCACAACTAACTGCATCTTCGTTGACTAATTGAGCTTTGTGTATATATAACATCTGTTCTAAGAATTCATCATTAATTTCTGCTCCATTATTTTGTAGTTTGTACAACAATTTTAGCAAATCCGTCCATCCTGTTTCATTGGCACTAAGTGTCATAAAAGCAGTTGGAGCTCCAAATTGTCTAATCATTGCGAAAAGATCTTTTTTTCGATCTGCCCAATACCAAGCAGAATTTGGTATGCAACGAAGAAAAGCGAAATTAGTTTCGATACAACTGTTAATATAATCTTCAGACTGTATATCCTCTTTCGTAATTTTAGTATTATGTCCAACGTGTTTAAAAGCAACGCTAACAGAACTGCTGACTCGCTGCCTCATGATTTTAGCAGCCACATACAAAAGGTGTTGCGGGTCAGTAGCACGGCGATCTGTACGCCTAAGTTCACTGGTAGCTTGCATAAATGAAGTAACGTTACATCCATCTTTATAAGTTCTAAATTGTTCACCATAGATAGTTGGAAATGAAAGCTCTTCGGCATATTCATCAAACAAAATACTACGTGGAACGCTCTTCTCGCCCGGTGCCATGTGCAACATTTTATCTTCTTCCCACATAAGAGTTTGTTGTTGAGCCGTGAGATTATCTTCTATAGGAACATGTTCACTAATATCATCTATTGCAAGTTCTTCGGAAACTTGATAACTATTTAGAAGTACTTCGTTTATCGTGATTTTTTCGTGAACATGAAGCGGAGTATTCACTAAATAGGTTAACCATTGCTTTATGTGTCCTTTATTAATAAGTCCATGAACATAACTAGTTTTGTGGATTAATTTCTTCTTAATGTGCACATAAAAACAGTGATCATCTTGAATAGTTCTTGGTAATTGGTTCACCATTGTATTTACTTCGACCGGAACATTAATAATTTGTCCGTATATGCCATATTGACCGTTAACATGCCTAAGTCTTCTTATTTGCATAAAAGGAATTCTTGGAGAAACAAGCCGCTGCTCAATAAGATTCAATTTTGGCAAATGAGATGGAATTATCGGATATGAAAAACCATTGTACGTTGAAAGTAGTGGAATTTTTCCTTTATCTATAGCCTTTTTACACGTAGAGCATACTTTAACAGCAGTACTGCATACGTAATTCTGAAAAAAGCAAATAATAATTGAAAAAAAAATAATGAATAAATAATGTTGCATATTGGTAAAATATAGTATAATTCAGTTACCGTCAATATAACTTGTAGAATATCATCATGTACGAGAGTGGTATTTTTCAAGTCCTTTTCCCACCAAAGTCTACCGCAAACAGCACATGAATGGCCAAAAGCATTTTTTTAAATGTATTATAAAATTGCAGATGACTATTAGCGTGTTCATAATAGTTTGTGTATATTGGAATTGTAACATTAATGTCGTTGATGCCCATGTCGGAAGTGGCATTATTAGCATGATCTTCATCGTTATTATCGGAATCATCTTCATCGTAATCGTCTTCATGAAGTTGAACATCAGTAGAATGTTGGAAAGACAAATTTTGAATATTATCTGTTCTGTTATTGGCGCTCATTTCTTCAACTACGATGAGTGGTGTGAAATGCACGTCACGAAGATGTAAATGTAAGAAACTTCGTGAGTCATTGACTGTGAAATGAAGGAATTGTCTTTCTTCTCTTTTAGTTCTAGCGTTAATGTAGTGATTATGTACACAAACATTCTGATTATACACTTTAGCAAATATGTCGATACAATCCATTTCTGCATAATCTGTTTCACTGCTGAGAATTGTCCTTGCACCGTCTGGATGAATGCACGAGTTCACGAAGGGCGAAGCAAGTAGATGTCGCCGGATTTGTAAAGGAGACATTGAGAGATTCATAATTTTTATTATAGAGAAAAAGAAACAATTTCCTTCAGAAGGAATATCCGTATCATGATAAAAAAGAACTTGTGGCTGTGCACAGTTGCTAAGTTGCTGATATGGAGCTTGGAATGAATTATTTTGGTGTATTTGTTCTGGATGCTCACATATTTTCATTTGTGAATTGCAACTGTCGTGAGATCTAAAATTAATCATACAAAAAAATATTGAACAAATATAAATCATATTTCTCAAAGAATATACAGTAGAAAGATAAATATAAAATATAATAAGCGGTAAATGTAAATATTTATAATGTAATATATTACCTTGGAAGTTTATGAGTATATTGCTGCTGTAATTCAATTTGTTTGTGTTGTAGTATTATTTTTTTTCTTTCACGATATTCTTTACATCTTTGCGCATTCGTTTTTCTTTGTGGTTGTGCAGCCATATTTCTGTAATATTTAGAAAATGAAATAAAATGAAATATTAAAAAAACATATTAAAATATTAATAAATATAATAAGCCGTAAAAGTAAATTTTTATAATATGCTATGTTACTTTGGAAGATGGTCAGTGTTTTGCTGCTGTAATTCAGTTTGTTTGTGTTGTAGTATTATTTTTTTTCTTTCACGATATTCTTTACATCTTTGCGCATTTGTTTTAGGTTTTTTATTTTATTCTAATTCTTGTCTCTTACGGCATTCATCTGATCTTTGTGCAGTGGTGTTTTGTTTTTTTTTTCTGTCACGATATTGTTTACATCTTTGCGCATTACTTGTTTTTCCTGTTCTGATGTTATAGCGTCTATCTTAGTAGTCGATGCTTTAGTTGATTCGCTATTGAATTAAAAAAATACACACACGCATGTGTGTGTGTGTGTGTGTGTGTGTGTGTGTGTGGCTCGCTCGCCGAGTGAAAAGACAACATGAAGAGAGGTTAGCATATATATGTAAAAGAGAAATCACTTTCACTTTCACTTACTGATGGTAAAAGCCTAAACTGCTATACCGACTATTACACCGCTAAACTTTTGGTGGAGAAGGACGGTAGGCAGAGAGTCAGACAGAGGCGTGGGAGAAGGAGCAGTGCTTTCGATTCCTGTTTATAGGTTAGGACCAAACTATTTTATATTACTATTTAGTGACTAATTTCATTTATAGCAAATAAAACCACCTGTTTATAAGCAACGAATAGCTCGATCTCACGTGATTAACCTGATGCGAAAACAATCCTACAAATCGAAAGCTTAAACTCTACACGATGACGACTCAATTTCGCTTCTATACGATTGTGGAAGAAGCATCAGATAAGAAGACAAACGTGTATCAGCTGAAATGGATTCAACCAGTTGGCACGAAACTATACTACGAATTTCCAGGGGAGTTGCAGAACCTAAACAGACATCCGGAAATTTGTGCAATAAATAAGGTAAAAATGGCTACGTCTATTTCTAGACGGAATAGCTAAAGATTGGTTCTCTTCAAAGTTAATTACAATCGGTCTAGATGTAAGCTTTGACACATGGAAAAAATCATTTCTAGATAGTTTTCGGGAAACAGGTTGGCACAAAAATAGAGAGGCATATTGTTTTCGTTATATTGGCGGTAGCTTGGTAGATTATGCTTTACGAAAAGAGAACTTATTAGTAAATATTCGAGAAAACTTCCCAACGGACATACTAATCGGTTTGATTGTGACCGACTTACCAATAATGATATAAGATAAAATAGAAAAAACAAAAGTTACATCTATGGAGGATTTGTTATCAGAGTTACGTAAATTGGAGAGCCTAGTACAAAAAAAAATAGTTACGAAAATCAACCCAGGAACCTCAAACCTCAGTCAAAAAACCAGACACAAGTGCCTACTACGGAAAGATAACCGTGCGCATATTGCGAGAAAAAAGGTTTTCTAGGAAGATTCCATCCCGAGACACTATGCAGATTAAAACAGAAAGAACAAAGTGAACAACCGGGAAACATTAGGACAGTAAACAATGTAAAAGTCCAAGATACGTTGAACGAAACTATAACCGATCAAAAAAACTAATTTTGCCGCCACTGATAACGTTAGAGGTATTTCTAAATGACAATAAGATACAAGGAATTTACGATCCAGGTGCAAACGTAACTCTTCTGAATTCGAAGATTATACAAAAAATGGGTCTGACTACACAAGAGGATACAAATACCTTCAGAACTGTCGGTGGCAGGAAAAATTTCACAGGTAGATTATCGACAAAAATGAAAATCCACAAGATAGAAAAACAGTGGAAGTTTTCGTGGTTGACGATGAGAACTTCGAGTATGATATTCTACTCGGTCTCGACACAATAAAGAACTTCTGTCTGAAACAGGATTACGATCTAAAAATCCACCAGAAGATACATTTGGAAAATAAAGAAGATGAAATAAAAAATTTTAACACCAACGCAGAAACTCAGGAACATTTGGTAAATTTTAACGAGGGCATTCCCATAAAGCAATTCAAAGCAAAACTAGATCATCTACCTAAAGAAAAACAGGAGAGAATTCAAACCTTCATAAACAAATACGAAAACATCTTTGCAAGAAATAAATTCGATGTTGGTCAAGCTAAAGATCACGATGCCCATATAAAACTCCTAAAACATAAATTTGTAGCAAAAAAGCCATATCGTTGTTCCATACCAGACCAAAAAGAGATAGAATTTCAGATAAAAGAATTACTAAAAATAGGACTGATTGAAGAATCATGCTCTCCTTTTGCATCACCCGTCACTCTCGCGTACAAACGAGATGAAGGGACCAAAACAAGAATGTGTATCGATTTTCGAGACCTAAACAAATTAATTATCTCGGAACCCCAACCATTTCCCTTAATAGAGGAGATTATAGCAAAGACACGAGACTCGGAATGGTTCACTACACTGGATATAAATTCTGCTTTCTGGGCGATCCCTTTAAGAGCTAAAGACAGATACAAAACTGCATTTGTAACACAAGATGGCCACTGGCAGTGGAAAAGTCTATCATTCGGCCTAAAGACATCTCCGGCAATATTTCAACGAATTCTGGCCAATATAATTCGAAGAAATGAGTTAAATTCCTTTTGCATAAACTACGTTGACGATATACTTATTTTCTCTAGATCTTTTGAAGAACATATGGAACATTTGGAGAAACTATCGAATGCTATCTGCAAAGAAGGATTTCGCTTAAAATTCGTCAAGTGTCACTTTGCGAAAAATGAAGCAAAATATCTCGGTCATGTAATATCAAAAAATACGGTACGTCCATTAAAAGACAACTTAAGGTCGATCCAAGAATTCCCAACACCAGACTCTCGAAAGAAAATTCGGCAATTCCTGGGGAAGATAAACTTCTACCATAAATATATTGAAGACTCCGCGCGACTTTTAGAGCCACTACATAATCTACTCCGAAAAAACACCCACTTCATATGGTCACAGGATTGTCAGAGATCATTTACGGAAGCAAAGAACTTATTGTGCTCACAACTGATATTAGCAATTTATGATGTGAACGCACCAACGGTCATTTATACGGACGCCAGCATAGATGGTATTGGAGCAGTACTAAAGCAAAGACAACCAGACGGTGAATTAAAACCGATTGCTTTTTTTTCAAAGAAGCTAAATAAATACCAAAAGGAAAAGAAAGCCATATTTTTGGAATGTCTGGACATAAAAAAAGCTGTTAAATATTGGCAATACTGGCTTATCGGAAAACAATTTCTGGTCATAACCGACCATAAACCACTGGAAGGTCAGAATATTCGATCAAGAACAGACGAAGAATTAGGCGATATGATGCATTTTCTATCGCAATTTGACTTTCAGATTAAATACGAACCAGGAAAAAGCAATGTAGAAGCGGATTGTCTTTCACGCAATCCAGTTCTCTCAAACTTAGATAATGTAAAAGAACAGATAAAAACAGTAAACTTCATTACGGCCGAAAATATAAAACAAGATCAAAGTACAAACAAAGATTTACAGGAAAATCAGATTTACAGTAAAAGCAAAATTATGGACAAGTTAAGACACTCGTAATATTTGCCGAACATAGAGAAGATAACAAAACAAATTTATGAACACTGCGAAATCTGCGCCAAAAACAAGACCCGAAGTAAACACTATGGACTTCTATCCAAGCTCGGCCCACCAAAGGAAGCATTTGAAATTGTTTTTCTCGATACGATTGGAGGATTCGCGGGAAATAGATCGACAAAAAGATACCTACATCTTTTAATAGATCATTTCACCAGATATGCTTTCATACTGACATCGAAAAACCAGACATCTGAGGATTTTACACAACTACTAAAAAAATCCAAGATGAACACCAAATAAGAACATTACTTACGGATCAATATAGCGGCATCAACTCGAACTCATTTAAAAATTATTTAAAAAATCAAAACATAAACTTAATCTTTACAGCAGTGAATTGTCCATTTTCCAATGAGCATTTTCCAAACGACTTAATCAGACTCTTGTAAACCGAATCCGATGCAAAATAAACGAAACGAAATCTAGAGCATGGTCAAAATCGCGGAAGAATGCACAGATCAGTATAATCGGACAGAACACTCAGCAACGGGATTCGCTCCGAAATACCTATTATTCGGGAAAGCTGACCCAATAGTCCCAGAAGAGTTATCAGGGAAAAGAAACTTGAGGGACGATAGAGACTTAGCATATAAAAATTCATTAAAAAACCACGAATACAATAAGTCACGATATGACAAAAACCGAAAAAACCTTGATCTCAAGGCCAACGATTTGGTTTACGTGGGAAACGGTGCAAGACTAAATAGAAAAACATTGGACCAGATTAGACTAGGCCCTTTTCCGATAATTCGCAAAATTTCAAACACCATTTACGAAGTAGACTCCGGACACAAGAAACAGGAATCAAACTACTACCATATTTCTAAACTTCTTCCACATAGTGGTCCCAATGATTTTCGGTAATTTCGCATGCCTCGCCTGCTCTATTCCCACCCCGAAAGGGGGGATGTAAAAGAGAAATCACTTTCACTTTCACTTACTGATGGTAAAAGCCTAAACTGCTATACCGACTATTACACCGCTAAACTTTTGGTGGAGAAGGACGGTAGGCAGAGAGTCAGACACAGGCGTGGGAGAAGGAGCAGTGCTTTCGATTCCTGTTTATAGGTTAGGATCAAACTATTTTATATTACTATTTAGTGACTAATTTCATTTATAGCAAATAAAACCACCTGTTTATAGGCAACGAATAGCTCGATCTCACGTGATTAACCTGATGCGAAAACAATCCTACAGATATATATATTGTGACGTGAATTTTGAGAATTCAGTCCCAAAAACTATTTGAAGTAGGGAACCAATCAATCCACCTGCAACGACTCTCCAAACGTCAGTCACCCGACATTCCAAAGACCGCTTTACATGTCTCGCTTATCTTTACTGTTTCCTGCCTATCGTCCTTGCTATCTATTTCTAGTCCGCTTTTCTGCTTTCGTTT
>JARQSW010000371.1:9833-23255 GCA_030142375.1 Calameuta pallipes | reverse complement strand
AACGTAGGTTGGTTCTCGCAGATTGTCGTTCTCGGATTTCGCTATCGGTATCGGGTCAAGAAAAAAAATACGTTACAATACCTAAATTTTATTAGGTCCACATAAGCAATCCAACATGTAATATGTTTCACCACTTAGATAAATTTTTCTACAATTTGCTTAGTCGCGTTTGATTGCGACGCGTGAACGAGTGACATGACCGTTCGCTAAGTGTGTCTGGCCGAAATGACTGCACCAGCACGGCGCGATGCGCCGGAGTCGAAGCGGGGTCGTGCAGTGTAGACATACGCCGCTTGATGGCACCGAGTTCGAAAGAGATAGCCATAGAGCGACGACAGGAACGGGGAAGTCCCGTCCCGTATTTACTTCAAAAACAAAAGAAAAGCCGCCTCGGTTGACTGCAATTTCTAATACGTATTAATATTTCCATAACGAATTGGCGGCTTAAAGGATACTGCTAATTACGTACGTGAAATGAAACTCCCAATGTAATCTTATTTTATTTCAGTTCTTGGATAAAAAATTGTTAGAATGAGTGATGGGAGAAAGCGACTTAGTGGAGCTAAGTATAAAAAGAAGGCCAAAATGAAAAAAGAAGAACAAGAACAGGTTATCCATAAAACGATAAAAATTGACAATTTTATTAAAAGTGGAAGTGGAAGTAGTGTTGAAAGACCAGGAACTTCAACAACATGCACTGACACAATACAAACTGGAAAAGATGAAACGGATTTGAACTCTGCGGCCCAACAACAACAACAGTCATCTGTTAAACAATCTAGTTTTTAAAAAACGGATGAGTTTTGAAGAAGAGGTGGTAGAGGAATCATCAATAAGTATAAAAGTTGAAGATGCGTCTCAGAATCAGATGTTAAGTAATTACCAATTGCAAACAACAGTAAATTTAAACAAAGACCCAGCTTTATAGGAAATCAATGATACTTTAAGGGAGGTTATCGGAAGGAGGAATATCTTAAGGAGATATCGCAATCAAAACAAGTCTTGTGACTTCACTAAAAGTGAAAAATTACATGCTGATCAGCGTCGTTTCTTGCCAGTGAGTATTGGCCATAACTTTCGAACGCGCCGGCCAATCTGGTCCAGTTCTTGCACGATATTTTTCGAGGTACTCGGGTGACTACTACCCTACCACGCGTGCCAAGCGATTGTCACCCGATTACCCTGAGTGAAACTCGTAAAATTTAGGCGGTTCTTCAAATGAAAAATTTAACCCCTTAACATACTCATTCTCGGATGTTTAAAAGCGCGTTTTAATCGCTGAAATCTCAGCTACAACATGGGATAAATATAAAACTTCTATTTTATCGCATTCCTAATTAAAAATGGCGGGGAAGCTTTGGGTGCGCTTCCGATATCTCGAAATCTCCGTCACGGGATTGTTTCCAAAAACAATAGTTTTGTGAGAATCTGCAGTATCATTAAAGATGATATCGTGCAAAAACTGGACCAGATTGGCCGGCGCGTTCGAAAGTTATGGGCAATTAAGTGTTTTCAATTCAAGGGGGTGTAGCTCCCCCTAGAGTGATGCTCCAGGAGTGCAATCGGGGTGTTTTTTGATTTCCGAAGGATGCTCTTTCTCGTGCTATAATTAAAAATATAAATTTCCTTCCGGAACCACTAGTTCTCGCACTTTTCAAATAGTCCCAAAATGCACTATTTCACTCCAACCCCTGCCGTTCGGCCATTTTGTATCCGATCGGGATAAAACCTTTACGATTCGAACGGGAAGGAAATTTCCTAAAAAATACGTCTTTGATTTTTTATAATCGGTCATAATTTCACAAAAATACACAAAAATTCAAGTGTTCCACTTCGATTGGACGTTACTGTATATTGTGACGTTGCAAAATTGCCATCACGTTATCAAGGGTTAGCTCTCGCGTTTTAAGACGTGCCGCATTACCGCCACGTACTCTGAACACCATCACGGCAACACACTCCATGGATCCTACTATAATTACTTGTATTTTTTATCGACTGACTCTCTTTTCGTATCTTAACTTCTCTTGTAACGCGACGCCACGGACGGAGCAGGGAGCAGATACCACCCACCCAGCGAAGAAGGGACACCGCCGAACGGAAGCCATAGGGGAACGTGGACGATCGTCGCCAACATCTAGGGACGTCCACCCCCAGGGAAGGAAAGGATCCGTTACCGTATCGCATGCCGACTGCCCGTAAAAGAGGCACGAGAGTAGAATGCCCAGCCGTATCTAGCCAGCGGTACGTGCCAAAGGCCCGATTTGCTCTGTCGCGAGAAGCGGCTCTTGGATCTCGAGCATAAACGGTGGCTAACGAGAGGAGGTTTGCAAGACCCGCCTGAGAAAGCAAGTAGCAACTGCGATAGCAACCGGAAGACTCGAGGAGCCAGCCATCCCGAGACTACTGCGACTAATGGAGGACGCGCCTTCGCACCCCTAAAGCCAAGGCAGCGATGAGGATGATCCCGTGGACCCTACCGAAGGGACAGCCAGGAGGCTGCCTTAAGATTACGATCCCGGGAAGAATAGTTACCATCGAGAACCGGCCCCGTAGATGGGGAAACGTGCGCCTCGAGGGAGTAACAGGATCCGTATCCGCAGGCTGAGCCGAGGAACCTCGTCGGGGGATAGTCGATTTAGTCTATTAGAATATTAATATCGGGATATTAATTATCTGCTATCGCGGCAATTTGAGTACCGCCCTACCGAATTGTAAAGGGACTCATAACCAAGTTTGAATAGTGGCGCGCGCGAATAACTTCGGCAGGGGGCTCAACGCGCTAGATTAAGGCTGGGGAATTTCACCACCGAGCGAACGCCTAGCCGATAGATCGCTCTCTCGCTGGCTGTCCGTGGTGGTGTTCCAACGTTTTCGTATCGCCTATTACCGGTGAGTTCAGAGATTCGATTTACGTGGAATTTTCCTTGGCAAGATTGCCTCCTGTTATCGCTCTCGAATCCTTCTAATTCGAGGCTGCTTTTGCACTCGGGAAAATTCCGTGGTTATCGTATCCTCTTACTATTGTATTTAAGCATTGTGTAATTTCAAGTAATAGTCATATCGTATATTTAAGAGAATGATTTTCTGGATCCTGAAGTGTGGCCAGTGAGCCTACGTGCAGTTATCGTTTCTCGATAACGAGACGTACCGTAGTACGCGTTTAATTCTATCTTACTTCGCTCGAGATTTAAGACGTTACGATCCAAACTCTCCTTGTCTTTATTTATTTAATTTTTTCGAATAAGCGACCTACACGCCCTTATATTATTCTTGTTATACCTGTGTTTAATTTTGTGTTCTCCTATGTATTGTGATATGTCATTGCTTCGCGTTCTCTAGTGATAGTGCTATCGTATAGTGAAGTCATTAGCTACGTCACTGTAGTACTGTTGGTAGGACTATCGTACGATCCTTATGGGCGAATCCCAGCGATTATAAATCATACGCGCACGAATTTCGGGATATCCATTTCGTATTAATATTGTCTTAACCGTCCCGTCATTTTATTCTCCCGCAGTGGAGTCTAGTTGTTTTTCGAAATTAGGAACTTAGCTATCGAGCGGTTCCCTTTGTAAAATCACTTCTCGCGATCTCGCTACCTACTAGTCCAAGATCCCAGCCCCTCTACCCTTCTGTTTCAGATTGAACAGGCTGAGCCAGTGCGCTGTCGATCGGATTTCCGCGTGATCGGTTGCCGGATATCTTGACGTCGCGAAATCCGTATTCTCTGAGGATGCCTGGCGCCCAAGCTTTCACCGGTTATCGTTCCTACCGTTGCTCTCGCGGGAGTTCGTGTATTTGTAACGGGAATTCTTCCTACGTTACCGATTCTCGTTTGTCGCACTAGGAATTACGTTACAATATATACTATTTTGAATTCTCTATGTACACTGAGCGGCATTAATGGTGTCCCAGAGGAAGTTAGGGGAACAGTGGCGAAGCGAGAGTGGGGGCGGCCAGCACGCTAGAAGCAAGCCAGGCCGGAGCATAGTGGGGGTAGCCTTTTCCCCTCGCTCGGGACGCCAGCGAAACAACAGTGAAATACATAACAAGTTATTGACTATCTCACTGTTATTTTATTATTAAATTAGTATCAAAGATAAGCTTAGCCAAATCAGCGCCAAATAAGTCTCCGTACATTGTGCGAATGGTAAGGATAATATAAACAAACAAAGATACAAGATGTATCAAGAGGAAATTTTATGTCAGTGTAATATTAATAAGCAGAAAACGTAGATACAGTTTAAAACTACTCTGTGATATGGAAGTACCAAACCCAATTCGTGAACTGATTATCCAATTAAGAAAAGTGCTGACGGTCAGGAAACTTGCACAAACAGTAAAGAAATCACATTCTACGGTGCATTATATTATATATAAATACAATAATACCGGTTCTATTCAAAATCGAAAGCGTACAGGACGTCCAAGAAAGTTAGAATCACATTATGAACGTGCCATTTCAAAAAAAAATTATAAAAGAATCGAAAACAAGTGGACAGAAATTAGCTGGTATGATTGAAACGGATTACAATATAAAGGTTGTACCTTAAACGATTCGAAATATTATTAGAAAAGTTGGATATAACGGCCGTGTAGCTAGGAAAAAGCCCTCTATCGGTAAAGTGAATAAGACAAAAGGCATGGAGCCGCGTTAGCACACATGGATAAGCGTTCGAGTTTCTGGGACTCAGTATTATTTAACGTTTTTGGTTCTGATGGACGAGTTATGGTGTAGAAGCCAAATAAACAGATGGATAGTAAAAATTTGTGTCCCACCTTGAAACATGATGGAGGCAGAGTACTAGTATGGGGTTGTATGAGTGCAGCTGGTGCCGGAAATTTGGAATTTATTGACTGCAAAATGGATCAAAAAGTTAAAAAAAATATTCTTAAAGATAATTTACATGATAGTGCAGGAAAATTACATTTCGGGGAGTGCTTTGTATTCCAGCAAGACAACGATCCCAAACATACGGCGCGAAAAGTTAAGGAATGGTTGTTATATAACGTGCCCAAGCAACTCCATACGCCTCCACAATCACCAGACATGAATCCTATAGAACACTTACGGGATGAAATAGAGCAACGGCGTAAAAAACGCGATATTCGAAATAAAAAAGAATTGAAAAGTGCAATATTGCACGTATGGAACAGTATCGAACCTACTGTGACAGAAAAATTAGTTAACACAATGGAAAAATGTATGCGGGAAGTTTTAAAAGCTAAAGGAGGACTAACCGATCATTAATGACGGCTAGAATTAAAAAATCGAGAACTGACACGCATTTTTGTTATTGTGTACGGAGACTTTCTTGATATGATTTTTGCTAAGTTGTTCTATATATTTATTTTATTTGTTAACTAATTTTACGATTTGATTAACTTTGTGACTATAATAAATACAATGTTTCTAAAGAAAGATAATCCAGAGAATGTTCATTTAACGACATTTAGTTCCAATTTATATAATATTTTAAAAAATCAAATAAGTTGTACATTGACATTTTTGATCCACTGTATGTGAAATATCTAGGAACACTTGTAGACGTTCAAATAAGGTTATATCTAATAAAAAACTGCTAATACATTACATGGATATCTAATTTACAACATCAAATACATAACGGTACATGACATCAAATGAATGTTATTTAGTCCATAACTAAATGGTGATATCTTAACAATGTATCTTTAAGAAGATTTCTACTTGTTATTTTTTGAATATAGTTAGAAAATTATATTATGTCAAACGTGAAGTTTATAAAACAATAAGTAGCAAACAAGATAACTGAATATAGATCATTTGAAATCCATTCTGTATAGATATTTGGCAGAATACAATAAATGTTAAAAGAAAAAAACTTGGAAATAACAGCTTTTCGATTTGTGGCTTGCAATTATGGACTTAGCTCAATGTCTACGCAAGATAGATCATAAATGTTTGGTCATCCTGAACATCAACAAATGTCACTCCTTGGCGTTGCTTATTTGGCTAAACTGAGACATCTTCTTGAACTTAGCTGTGAATTATTTATTTTGTTTTTTACATAAAGCTCTATAAGAAAGAGTTATATCCTATAGTTTTACCACTTATTCTTTCATAAAGTTCACATTTCACATAATATTACTTTCTAAATACATTAGATATTACAGAAAAAATAAAAAATAGTAATCTTGAAGAAATACTGATATTGAATATGTAAACTTCATCGGATGTCATGTGACATTATGTATTCGGTGTTGTAAATTAGATATCCATGTAATATCTTAGTAATGTTGTTCATTAGATATAATGTTCTTTGAATGTTTGAAGCTTCTGTTTGATATTTCATAATACTTAATGTTGCTTGGTATATGACAGTTATTATCGTGGTTACATATTCAGAACTATTGCACTGACAACAAATGGTTCCACCGTAGCAAACAATAAATGATGGATGACTTTAGTTAGCGTGATGTACTTGAATAACACCAGATAACCCTATACTATAACTATTATTTGACTAATTGATAAATGCTCTTCCAAATCTTGCAAGTTTAATACATTGAGCATACAATATTTAGAACAAACGTAACACAATAAGTCTAGATAAATAACAAATTACAAACTATACATGTTTACCATGTTACGTATGTTTTTATCCATCTTAGCATATTAGCATGCCAGTTCTGAATCACAAAACAATGCAAATGTCGATATAGAACGATTGAAAATACTTAAAACTTTGTAGACTATTTATGAAAATTATGTGAATCTTTATATGAAATTGCGGTTTAATTTATAACATCAAGTGCTAGATGTTTGAACAGAAACCGCTTATATTCTGCATTTAATTTTAAACACTTTTTTCGAACTCACCATGAGGATACTCCACGAATGTGAGAGATAACGGGACCCATTCAAGCTTCTCGGCTGGGTGCATAAAATGCGATTTAACGTTGTGAAAAGAATCGTCTTCGACCGTTGCCATATTGAAGAAGTTGATATTGAAGTGGCATGCACTCGCGCACCGTGACCATACTCTGTAGAACTTTGTACCTTGCTCTTCCCTCTTCTTCCTCGTATCTGTCATATACTTCACGACCATTCACGACCGGCAATCACTTGCACAGACTAGAGAAATCGACACAGACAGGCTATGCTAGAGCGCTAAAAGTAAGGCAAGTGTTGGAGCTAACAATGGCATGGTTCAGCATGGTTCCACTGGAGCACACTGGAGTCAAACGAGTGAAACACATTGAATGTATACCTGTAGTTTACTATATTTATAGATATAAAACACACGTATTTCACCTCTCACTTGCGGATCTAGGAATAGCCGGAATAGATTGCAACGTGTTTATGTTGGGAGAAAAAGAAGTGATTCCAAAGATGGAAGGAAGGCATATGAACCATTCGCATCTCAGCAAAGACATATCGTTGCCGCAATGTAACGTGTTAAGAATAACGTTCTTTTAATGTTGCAATAGCAGTAATATATCATTATTATATTTCGTTTGTATATTACCTGAGTATGAAAATTGTACATCAGTATGCTTTATAACGGGTGCTTTCCATTTACTGGCACAAGTTGACACAAGTCGACTTGTGTCGCCAAAAGTGCTTTCCATTTGATTTGTGTCGCCGTGTGTCGGCGACACAAGTCGACTCGGGAAGACTCTGCTAGAATGGTGAGTTTACGCGCAAATCTGTGTCGACACGAGTTGACACAAGTCGACACAAAAGTCATGCAAATGGAAAGCACCCAACATAGTAGTAAGAATTACATATGAAAATCGTAATATTGCGATTATTCTGTCGTTACAAAACATCAAATTGCCGCATACCTAGGTAACACATAACGGCACAGTTATATAAAAGATTTTAAAAAATTTTTGATTTAACATCCAAATATTAAAAGATGTATGAATCCTGCCTATGTCCCATGAAATGTTGACGATTAAGACGGAGAAGTGCAGATTGTTAGGCGAACATGCGAATGCCTAGAAAACTATGTGACTCAAAAATGAAAACCAGATTTCGAATTCCACTTTTTCTGTAGGCAATGAAAAACATCTCAAGAGTTCCACTCAGAGACTGTTTCTATAAAATCGTATTCAAGCAATTGACCAAACATACGTTAACTGCAGCCAGACTCCTAAAAAGCTTCGAAGCGCGCGTGAAGAAACCTAAGAGTTGGGTGGTCCATTTTATCTGACGAAAGAGTCGGCCTTTATTGACCGTTGGGTATGTTCAGCAGAAACACCGCTCAGGGAGCAAATACAGTTGATTGGTCAAATCTCACGACTGTTTCAAAATTAACGGTCAAATGACCAATCAAATGTATTTGCTCCCTCAGCGTATTTCTGCTGAAGATACCCATTGGGGCCTCGCGGTCACCCGCTCTACCTCCGCTTTGCTTTCATTACCCATGGTAGAATGAGACAAGGTATGTTCCTTCCTTCCTTCCTTTCCTTATGGCTGTATCCCCAATGGGGGACATGTGCCAGTAACTGGACCTAATAATCAAGGATTGGAAGCTTTTTGACACTAGATGGCGATGTACATTGCGCAATCGGACCTTTTTCAACTAACAATAAGCGTGAGCGTCAGGGACCTACAGAGTTTATACACCGAATCCGAACAGTGTTGGGCGAAATCCGTATAATTTACTCACTTAAGTTATCATATGAAAACCCATTGGTGAGTGCCGCTGGGAGCTTGGGCGCGAACGCCGAACTTTTCGGTCGTGAATCCACTACCCTAACCACTGGGCTACGGTCGCCCCCAGACAAGGTATGTTCTGGCCATAAACATATAAAAATAGACTACGCGAAAGATAGGCTAGCACGTGAGTGGCTGTGACCGCTGGATAGAGAGAGAACATTGCATGTGTGGTTGGCTTCTCCTTATCTAATCACGCGTGCGCATCGTAATGTAGTGTTTGTTGCTTATCGTATTTAGTCAACAAACTCAGGTTAAGAGAATGCAAAGCAGATTTATTTATCTCACACACAGAATATTAACATATGACAAAAGGAGAAAATGCTAAGAACTGAGAGAAGCACGAGGTGGATGCTATATCTGACGCGTACCGAACTCGACTCTAGAGTTTTTTACGTCATAGTCTCGAACCCGTTTCTAGGGAAAAAAACTTGTTTCCGCGGTCGGCGTTCGCGAGCGCTTGGAAGGTGGCTCCTCCTGGAGTCGTCTGACGAAATTGGTAGGCTTTGCCCCACATCCACTCCCCCTCCAGAATTGTTGGCGAGGTTTGGCAACAAATTTGAGTTTAGGTGAATTGTGCCTTGTTGAGATACTTCTTGTTCTTCGGGCAATGTTTCTGGTTGCGGGTCTTCTGCAGTGAAGTGAGCTGGCTTAAGGCGTTCGATGGCGATGTTTTTTTCTTCGCCGTTTACCTCAATTTTGAAGAGTCTGTCGTTGATCCTTCGCAACACCTTGTACGGACCCATGTATGGTGATTCCAGAGGTGACTTGACGTGGTCGCATCTTAGGAATATGTGCGAACACGTGTCGATGTCCTTGAGCTTGAAAAGCTTCGTTTTTGAGTGGTGTGACGTCGGAGTAGGGCGGAGAGCTCGCATGATGGTGCGATGATGTTCTACGAAGGCTTGAGGATCCGCTGGTGCATCTTGATGGACGAAGAATTCGCCTGGTACTCGAAGTTGAGTGCCGTAAACCATTTCGGCCGGTGACGATTTTAGGTCCTCTTTGTAGCTTGTGCGGAGGCCCAGTAGGACGGCTGGAAGTTGATGAATCCAGGGCACTTCGGGTTTGCACATTAAAGCGGCTTTTAGCGAGCGATGCCATCGTTCGATTATCCCATTGGATGCGGGATGATAGGGCGATGATCTTGTTTTGTTTGATCCGATGAATCTCGTGAGGGCTTTGAACAAAGCCGATTCGAATTGTTGACCTTGGTCTGTAGTGATTGTCAATGGTGTTCCGAAGGTACTGACCCAGTTGGTGAAGAATGCGGTAGCTACAGTGTCTGCGGTTATATTCTTGAGAGGTACTGCAACTGGCCATCTTGAAAATCGGTCGATAATTGTTAGACAATATCGATAACCATCGACAGGCGGTAGAATTATGATGTCCATATTAACGTGGTTGAAGCGGTTGTTAGGCACTTCGATTCCTTGCGGTGGTATCCGGTTGTGGCGCTGGACTTTGGCGCGTTGACATGCCAGACACTCTCTAGACCACTTCAACGAGTCTCGTTTTATTCCCGGCCAGATATATTTTTCTTTCATTTTACGTGAGGTTGTTCGTCCGCTAGGGTGTGAGAGACCGTGGACGGTGTCGAAAGCTGTTTTCCTCAGTGTGGTTGGGATGAATGGTCTGATGAATCCGGTGGCTATGTCACAGTAGACGGATGTGTTGGGCTCGACGGTAAGTTTTTGAAGTTTCAGAGAATTTGGTCGTTGCATTAGCTCGTGTAGTTCGTCATCTTGATTCTGAGCCTCTTGGATGTCTTGTGCGCTGAGTACAGTTGGCATGCTGATTGTGTTGATGCGCGATAGTGCGTCGGCAACAGCGTTTTCTTCACCCTTCACGTAGACGATTTCTGTTGAGTATTGAGAAATGTAATCCAGCTGTCTGAGTTGTCGTTGCGACGCTTTCTCTGCTTTTTGTTCGAAGGCATGTGTGAGAGGTTTGTGGTCGGTTTTTATGATGAAACTGCGGCACTCTAGAAGGTGTTGAAAGTGTTTGATTGCGGAGAAGATGGCTAATAGCTCTCGATCATATGTGCTGTAATTCTTTTCTGTGTTGCTCAATTTGCGTGAAAAGAATCCGATTGGTGTCCAGACGTCAGCAATAAGTTGTTCCAGAGAAGCTCCTATCGCGAAGTCGGAAGCATCTGTGCACAGTGCAATTGGCGCTGATGGAGATAGAAAAGCTGTGATCGTGACAGAGGTTAAGCTTTCTTTGCAGTTCTTGAATGCTTTTTCAGCTTCCGGGGTCCATGGGACCGGTCTTTTGTCGTTCTTCTTTGATTCTTTCAGAAAATTGTTGAGCGGTGCTTGTAGTTCAGCTGCGTGTGGGATGCATCTTCGGTAGTAGTTCAACATGCCCAGGAATCGTCTCAATTCTTTGATCGTCTTTGGTTTTGGATATTCACTTATGCTTTTGATGCGGTCTTCGGGTGGTCGATATCCGTTTCCGTTTATGACGTAGCCTAGGAACGTGACCTCTGCTTTTCCCAGACTGCATTTGCTCGCATTGATTGTGAGATTGTTCGTCCGAAGTCTGTCGAGGACGGTACGTAAATGCTCGACATGCTGTTCGTGTGAGTCTGAGAGGACGATTATGTCGTCTATATAGCAGAATACGAATTCCAGATCTCGAAATATGGAGTCGACGTATCTTTGGAAAGTCTGTGTGGCGTTCCGAAGCCCAAATGGCATTACTGTAAATTCAAAGAGTCCAAAAGGGGTGGTTATAGCCGTCTTTTGGATATCGTCGTGAGCCATTGATATGTGGTAATAAGCCTTTTTTAAATCAAGGGTTGAAAATACCTGTTTTCCGTGTAGTTTCGGAAAAAGGTCTTCGATCAGTGGTGGTGAGTATCTGTCCGGTGTGGTTTGAGCGTTTAGTTTCCTATAGTCTCCGCATGGTCTCCAGTCGCCGGTTTTTTTGCGCTGCATGTGCAGTGGGCTCGACCAAGCACTTTTGGAAGGTTGTAGGATGCCCTGGTCCAGCATGGCGTAGATTTCGGCTTTTGCCGCTTTCAATTTTTCTCCAGCCAGTTTGCGTGGACGTTCTGTGACCGGTTGTCCCGTGGTGATGATTTGGTGCACTATGTCAGGTGATTCCAAAGATCGGTGTTTGAAGGATGTTGTCATTAGTTCCGGGTATTGTTTCAACAGTTCGATGTATCGAGAGTTTTCGATCATGTTGTCGCTCTGTATGGTAGAAATACTGTGTATTGTTGTTGCCATGATGTCTCCAGATACGCTTACCGTGGTTAGAGGATCGATCAGTCTTTTTCTCTTTAGATCTATCAGCAAGCCATAGTGTGCGATGAAGTCAGCTCCTATTATTGCGGTTTCTATGTCTGCTATCACGAACGGCCATCGGAATTCTCGTCGAAGGCGGAGGTTGAGACACAGGAGTTTTTGTCCGAATGTGTTGATGACTGTTTTGTTTGCTGCGTACAGTTCTTGGTCAGATTTGCAAAGTTTATGTTTTACTGACTTTACAGGTACTACGGAGACTGCTGATCCTGAATCAACTAGAAATCTTTGGTTGTGTTCTCGGTCGTACACGTGAAGTCGGACCTCATGGTTGGCTTCGTTGTTGTTTCTGTCGGCGACCGCCATTATCGGCGACAGAACTTCTAGTTTTCCTGGTTTGTCTGCTGTTGGAAACTGCAAGGTTGCAAGCATTTTTGCGCTTTTTTTCCAAATTTGCTGTGATAAAAACACTGTCCGTTGGCGTCGTGTGAGCGTGATCGAGAGCGCGATCTTGAAGGTGTCCTGCTGTTGCTTCGATCTCTGGAACGGTCTTCTTTGATAGCCAGCACTAGATCGGCTAAAGATTTCTCAATTTGTATCAATCTTTCTTCAACGCTTTTGTTGGTGCTGCTCTGCTGGAGTCGTTTGGGATTTTCTTCCTTTGAACGTGTGTTGGTGGCCATAACGTAGTTGCGGTTATTGTTGTTTTCCATGACGCTGTCTGCGATATCTGCCAACTCTGTTAGCGATTCATTGCGTACCACTTTGAGGATGTTGTGGACACTCGCTGGTAAGAGTCCAAGCCATTTGGTGCGAAGCAGGTCGTCGGTGGCTTGTCCGTTGGCCAAATCTCTCATTGATCTGAGAAGCTGCGAAGGTTTCTTATCACCTAGTTCAATCTCAGAGAGTAGTTTGTGTAGTCTGCGTTCAGATGAGTCTGTGAAACGTTTAATTAGAGTGTCTTTGAGATGTTGATATTTATTTTCTTCTGGCGGGTTGTCAATTATGTCTGTAATCTCTTCTATGGCTGCGTCGTCGAGTGCTTCAAACGCGAGGTCGTACTTCGAGTTGTCAGAACGTATATTCTTTTTACGGAAGGTTGCCTCTATTTTTGCAAACCAGTGAAGCGGTCGGTTTCGCCAGAAACCCGGTAAGGTGAGGTTAGAAATTGTGGCGATCTCACCTGCGACATTTCCGTTTCTGTCGCTGTTTTGCAGAGCGTTTTGTTGTGCTCTCAATTCTAGCACTTGTTGTTGCAGGGCTTCCACTTGTTGTAGGGCGTTGAGCTCTCGCCTCTCGAAATCCTCTGCCATTTTTACGAAGTGTGCGTTCCTTTTTTTGTCACGATTTCTTTATTGCGTGGTTCGCTTGCGGGGTCACCAATTGTAGTGTTTGTTGCTTATCGTATTTAGTCAACAAACTCAGGTTAAGAGAATGCAAAGCAGATTTATTTATCTCACA
>JARQSW010000370.1:2596006-2609300 GCA_030142375.1 Calameuta pallipes | reverse complement strand
CAACAAAAAACCAACAATTTTTTAGCAAAAGAAAAAATCCAAAAAGTAAAAGTTACAGTGCTAACTTCACGTACGTATACTTTATTCAGTTGCAAACAATCGAAAATATTTTTATTTTAGTAGCTGAAAAGGGCGATTGATTTTTTTGTCTGGCCTATTTTTGCACTTTGCAAGTCATGAAGATCAATGCCACGACTCGTATCCTGGGGAGAAATGTAATTTTAGTGCCCTATAAAGTGCATCATGTTTCTAAGTACAGTTTACTTATTCCTATTGTAGATATCCATTTCAGATTTCCAATTATAAAATACTGATTAAGTGTACTCTTTTAGGTACCACGAATGGATGAAATCAAAGGAATTGCAATACTTAACAGGTTCTGAGCCGTTAACATTAGAAGAAGAATATGCGATGCAGAGTAGCTGGCATGATGCTGAGGATAGTAAGTTTTTCATGTAAATGTATTGTTAAAATGAAAGAGTATAATTTCTCAATTGTTCTTTTTAGAATGCACTTTCATTATCCTAGACAAGGCAGCTTTTGAGAAAGATAGGAATGAGATAGGTACCTGCAAGAAATTAATTTGAATTACTTGAATTGATAATGATTAGATCTTTCCATAAGCAAATAGTTTTAATTTATGTACCTCTAGAATCTATGATTGGAGATACAAATCTTTTTTTCAATGATGTCGAACACCCTCACACTGCAGAAGCTGAAATTATGATAGCGGAACCTATAGCTAGAGGCAGAAGAATGGGCTGGGAGGCTATGATACTAATGCTGCGTTATGGTACAATTAAAATTGTGAATATATATTTAGTGTTAACAACCCGTAATAATATGAAACAATATGTTTAGGAATTGAAGAACTCAAAGTTAAACAGTTTTGCGTAAAAATTACTATGGATAACGAAAGGAGTATTAAAATGTTCAAGAAGTTAGGATTTATTGAGGTAATTTGCAGATCTTTATAGTTAATTATGATGAATTCTTCAAGTATTAAATTTCAGGTAGGAAGGTGTGATGTTTTCAAGGAGGTCACCATGGAAAAAAAAGTTCAGAATGACTGGTTAAAATGGCTTATTGGTGAAACACACGACTCTTTCAGAGACCAGGAATATAAGTAATGAATACACAGGTTTCTATTGTATATCTTTGGTATTGTAACATTTTATACATCCCTAATATTAGCTTGTCTATTTTACACAAAAACTTTTAAAACCTTTGTAAAAATTTAGAAATCTAATAATGAATAAAAGTTACAGCCAAAGTGGCTTACACATTTGAATTGTTTCAAATTACAACTTCCTAATTGTTTAGATTAATACTCATTTTATTCAGAAAAAATCTGATAAGCCTCACTAAATCAAAAATAATATATTGACAAGATGTTTTTATCTTAATAAAAATTCACACTTTCAAGCACTACCTAATTCACATATTAATCAGTTTCAGTTGTCAATCATCATACATTTTGTAAAGGATAAGATTTGTTATCCAATGAATACCATTCAGAGAATCCATCGTTAACAAAATTAAAGGTAAGAAAGATAATAAAATTAAATGTCAGTAAAGTGTTACTTCTTATCTGATAACTAGTGTGATTAAAGCCTTGATGAGAGAATTCTATATCATAAATAAAAAAAATCTCAGGTCTCAATCCTTGAAGTAGTATGAGCTACATACTCTTTCTATTTAGAATTCAGATCACTAAAAGTCTCCATCTACCCTCACCCAGATAATCAACTGCTGATTGGAACTGATTGAGCTTGAGTGGTTTTATTTCACAAGACACTATACAATATTTGCCAGTATGGCTCAAGATGGTTATCTGTTTAGATTGCTGAAGGATATACTTTGTAAAGTTTGAAAATCTAACTTTTGGAGCTTTCTGTAATAAAATTAAAACAATTGTAAATTCGTTTTGGTAAATGTAAAAATATTATAGCACATTCATTATTGATGCATTTGAAATACTTTTTAATACAATTTAACGAACAAACAGTATAAATATTGCAAGGTTTTGATATTATTGTGACGCATTGCGGCAAGACACACCTGTTGCATCGATCGTTGCTTTACATCGTTGTAAGTACATTGGTACGAAAATGCATATACATTCTGATATTTACACGGTGTATATTTTGACGTGAATACTAATATTTACTTGCAGAATATCGCGTGGAGTTCGAGAAACCGATATTTAGGAAGATGATGAAAAGTCTAAGCAATCTTATGAGCAAAAGACCCCTGTTGTTTAATTCTGTTATTTATGGAATGTTTTACACTGGTGCGGAATTCGTACAGCAAAGTTACAATAAAAAATTTCAAGTGAGCTTTAAAATATTGTTAATGAAAGGAATTGAATTTTTTAAATCATTCGTCTCTTTTTACACATAGGTAGACAATGTCAAACCTTCATTATCTGTATCTAGTATTACAAATACGGACTGCCCTCCGAATTGGTTATACAAACTTAATGAGTCTTTTGGATTCGTTCAGGATCCTAATAAAATTGGAGAGTACGATTGGATTCAATTACAAAGATATGGCATTTATGGATGTCTGTTAGCTGGTCCGATTCTTCATGGATGGTAAGTTCTTTTGCTTTTTGAAATTCACTTGATTTGACATTATATTCTCATGAAATTCATAGTTAAACACTATGCATGTCTATTACGTATCATGTTCATGATTCTCCTTTGTAATTTTAATGCATGCAAATATGCTTTAATTAATATATTCTTTTCAATACCTATCCGTTACGCTTTTATTGACTCATGGTAAATGGGATTACACTTAAAAAATAATTGAATTAACTATTCATTTTATGAAGAATTAAAGGTTCATTGTTAAAATCATTAATTCCTTACATGTAGTAGTGTGACTATCCCCTTTGTGGTGTTGTTTATATTCTAGCTTACGTTGAGAATGAGAATGAGCATTGCCAAAAGAGGATAAGCCACATAGAAAATAATTCCTAATCAGCTCGCTGGATTGGTGAACCTTGAACTTGGCTTTTTCCTTACAAATTGACAGTGCACTGTATTACCTGATATTGCAATTGAAACCTATCCAGCTTTCCTTCTGGGCTTCTGCTGATACTAACTGTGGCACTGATTATGGATTGCTAACACCAGTTTGTCTACATCTTCTAACACATTCATCAGCTTGACAAATAAGTATTTTGGTATGGGATTCAAGAAGAAACAATTCTCTTATCTTGATTGGCAGATAAAAAATCCAATAAAATTATCTCTTAAGTCCATTAATTAATTCGTTTTTCCCCGTACAGGTATAAATGGCTGGACTCCTATTATATAGGAATCACAAAGACGATCGTCCTAAAGAAACTTTTCGCAGATCAATTTATCCTAACGCCACCGCTGATCATATTATTTTTCAGTAGTCAGTATTCCAACAGTACTTTCTCTCGCAGTTGATTAAAAATCTATTTAAAATTTTGAAAAACTCATTGCACAAACCTAATATTTATTCTACAAACGGTATATTATGGTTATTTCAAAATTTCTAATTCATAAATCTCTTCTATTTTAGGCATGAGTCTAATGGAAGGAAGAGCTGATATTCTGCATGAGTGCAAATTCAAATTTGCCAAGACCTTTCAAGTAAGTATAGAAAACAAGAAAAAAATAAATGTCCATAAAGTTCTACTTGATCATTCACTTGATGACCTTTCCCACTAAAATTCTAATATAAATGAATATAAAAAAATGTTCACAGACTTCTTGCATGTACTGGATCCCGTTGCAGTTTGTAAATTTTCTCCTGATACCACCAGCATTACGTGTAGTATACGTTAGCGTAGCTGCGTTCTGTTGGGTAAATATTCTCTGCTACATGAAGAGAACGCCGTTGTTGCCCGAACAAGACAACAAAGAAAAATAACTAAGGTGAAAGGTCTTGGAAAGAGAGACAAATTTTTGGAGAGCACTGTTAAGAAAAAGGTTAACAAAACTGAATGAAAATAATCACAATAAATTAGGTACTGAGGGATCACAGAGAGTAACAAGATGGCGGCATGAGAAATGTTCATCAGATTCATTTTATTTCTAACAGATTAAATAACAATTTCTGTCAAGCTTGTAGCGTGTCATTATCTATATATTCATTTTTCCGCGCGATCACGTTTGTAGTGTGGCTGTGTGTATTTGTACATATAAATATATAGATACTGTGGAATCGTTATAATGTTGGTAAATTAATTCAAAAATATTTTCACGTGTTCTTTTAAAAAAAACTAATCTCTTGAATGCGATTAGAAAAATATAGAATCGGCGAGTCGTCAAACGATTAATTATCGACAAGTCAATTCCTATTATATGCACGACCCTAGATTAATTGTTGGAACTGACCTTTATGCTACCAAATTTATACAAATAATCATATATACAGTGAAAAATGTTGAGCGTGCATGAACTCAAAATTCCAATATCCTTAAAAATGAAACGTGTTAAAAATCATTTAAGGAATAAGTTAAATAAAAATGCGAAATTATGACGATAATAATATCAGTAAATTATGAGTGTTACGATGATAATATACAAATTACATTTAGCAAATTGAATACGAATGTAAATGACAGAGAGTAAGAGTGTCTTAACAAGGTTTTGCCATTCCTTTTCATTTGCTATGACCCCGGATTACTCTAAACTTAGGCTGCAATTTATGTTCGTACAATTTTAAATAGTTTCGACCGCACACGAAGAAATGTTACGGTATGAATAATGATTTAGCTGGGAATGATAGAAAAGTTATGAGAGTAACTATAGAATGTATATACACTATTGTTACATATATGTATAGAAGAATATATATACACACACACGCACAATAAGTGCTAATAATCAAACGTGAGTACAATTCGGGTCAATTAAGAAATTATAACAAAATGAACCAGTCAATAGTGCATTTTGCATTTCGTTTTTCCTCTTTTATTATCTTGCTATTAAAATATTAGCGATTCTCTTTGGGTGAGAAATTTACAGGGTGAGTCACTTAACTGAAGTTGATAAAATAGCTACAGTCATTATACATATGTATAGTCGGGCCACGACATCAGTTCAACTTTGAGGGGTCGCATCCTTACAAACTGAAACGTAAATAAGTCCCAAAGTGAAACCGATGTGGCGGACTATAACTACACAAAACAAAAACATTTTTTTAGACACGATTGTAACATCATATTAACTAATATCGTATTTTACGCCTGAGGGCCTGATATGGTCGTTCTACATCCTCAATTTATAATCAACATCGTTTCCACCGAAAAAGTCAATTATTAATTAAATTGTTACCACTTTTTTTAGCAGTCATATTTCTTAGGTCTAGCTGGAAAATAATTCTCCGAAGATCTGTTTGAAGTCACGTGCGCACACCCTGTATGACTTTCTTATGTTGTGACATTATTTTCAATATTATTTTTATTATTATCATAACCACTATAATTATTATACATACGTTCCGAAAATTCGCAAATAACGACAGAAGAAGGTTGGAATTTTGATCGAATGAAAGAAAGAAAGAAGCGGGAAGAGCGAAAAATAAAAATATTCAAATGGCCTCTTTAATCACGAGTTAAATGATTTTTTTTCTTGATCCCATCCTCATCTCATTTCATTCATTGTCAGCTTATACACTGTCATTTTTACTAAATTTTAAATTAACTTATCTTCGTACAATCTCCTTTCGTTACTCAAAGATTTTCGGATTAAAAAAAGTTCTTAGTATAGATCAGTCGTGTGACTCGGCAATAGAAAATATGGACCGTGTCTGTATTATCGAGATAAAAAATCTAAGACAAAAAAGCAAATGAACAACATACATATATACTCTAGCATTATTTGCCACAAATTTGAATGAAGAACGAAAAAGTGATGGCAGGACAATAGAAGAAAGAAAGAAAGAAAAAAAGACTGGCTGCCTGAGAGCACAGCTTCATAGGCCTTAATCTCTTTCTTTTTGTTTATATTACATCAAATATACCAATTAAAAAAGATATCTAGCGTATGATAATGTTTGTTGGTATGCATGTATAACGATATGGTGAGTCAGAGTACGGGAGACTGGTGTCAGTTGAAACAGAAATGAATTACTTATATCTCAATTAATTTTATCGATGACTCTTACAGAATTTTTTTGTGAAATGTTGCTCACTTTTTTTAAAAAACAAATTGCAACTCATCAGACAATTATAATTCACTATCAATAGATGGTAGATTAAACGGTTTTATTTCATTCGATACCGTGTTTCAATTGACACACCGGTATCCTCTACGTATCATCGCACCTAAAATATTTTTACTGATTTTCACGAATACGTAAAATGAATGTGGCAAAACAATAAAGATTTTGTTTATATGTATAAGGTTATTTGAGAGAAATGTACCACCTGAAGTAGTGGCCTGTCCACTTAATTTCCATAGTAAAACCATCTTCAGGTAGTCCGTTTGTACTGAATAACCATATCTAGTTTCAAATGCAAAGACAATATTCGAAAAAACGGCACGTACTTCCACTCATCCTGTACATATGTATACATGTATAAATATATACCTCGTTATATACTGTTTACAGCCAACTTCTCTTGATTATAATAATTAATTAGCCTATAATCAATATCAGCCATTAGAATCTATCCAAGAGGCCAATGGAATAAAGAATAATATTAACGACAAAATTGAAGTTAGTAAATGAAAGAATAAATATATATATATATATATGTATGTATAATACAGGAACAGTAAACATGTATATACATGTACAGTAAACCGCGAAATATCGACAAAAAATTATTCTTTTTTTCTCATTTTTAATAATACGCGAATCGTTAATTCGCTATTATTGAATTTTTATTGCTATGTGAAATGTAGATCTGCTTCCCTATGTTTATCTAGACAATCTTAAACATGCAGTTGTTTCTTATCTTTTTTGTTTTGTCTATTTTTTGAGCATTGTCCCGACATGAATAATCCTGGCGGGGACCTGTCCTGTCGCCTATTATGACCATTATCATCATAATCACCACCATCACAACAACAATAAAAATAACAGCGAAAATTCGTGACTCGTGTAAAATCCGCTTATTCGTTTCTTTATCTTTTAAAAATGATCTCTTCCTGCATCTATCTTACAGTTTCAACCACTTTTTGATTCGTAAACTACTTCGTATGTTTTACGTACCCATACACGTAGTGTTATTTTTTCTTTCGCTTTTCCTCAGATTTTTGTAGCTTCCCATCATCCTCTTTTTTTTCATTATTGAAATATCAATTTTAAAAGGTATTTTGTTTGTGCATTTTCGAGCGAATTTATTCTTTTCTAGTTTCGCTAGACAACACGCAATATCAGAAACCGTTATTCAAAAATTGCGTACGACGTAATTTTTTACAAGGAAAATAAGAACGTAATAAGAAAGCCTCACTATACCATGCGGACGTGAATAATCTTAACCTAGTAAAGGTCTAGATTATCCTTCCGAGGTCGGTCTTGGCCTTGTTTTTGCTCTATTTTGATGCTTAACAGCATATTAGGTTAGGCGTCTATCAGGGGTCCAGCCCTACCTCGCCGAGGAGAAGATGTTCATAGTTCCACTAGCTGTGCGTTTCCTCACCAACCGTGCTGCAACTAAAATATTTTCTTAAGTTGCGTATAGTTCACACATAACAAAATTTATAAACGTAATCATATGAGGTATAGGATAAGTGAATACCAGCAGCATCCTGTGGTGTTAGAGGTTTGTCTATAACCTTTTGAATGACATTCATCCACTGAGCACGATCGTCATCACTTTGTGCTGATAGAAGAAAACTTCTATCCGGGGTTTCCAACGTAAAAGAGAATCCTTGATCCTTTGCACCAGGTGGTACACCCGATTTTACTGCAAAACCCTCCGAACTGTGACCCAGGAAGATTTCACCTTTTGGATGGGCGTCCTTAAAGTAATAAGAAGAATATAGAAATTCAAGACTATAAACTAGGCCTAAATGCATTGAAGTATGTATCTATGTATATAAATGCGCATCATATAGAGGATTTGATTACTAACCATAGGATCGTCGTGGTACATCAGTTTACGACCATCCAGGGTGAACCATCTTTTTTTGTAAGCGTCTGAGTGCCTTGGACCGGTTTTCCAGAGATACCCTTCACGCGGAAAATCTCTTGTCAGCTGACAGAGTAATTCCGACTCAGTTGCACCGGGATATGCAACTTGAAGACGATGTAGCTTCGCACATCTAATGGCAAAGTACCAATTTGTTATCACCTCCGCATCTTCGTGGTACACATAAATATGCCTCGTAGTGCCATCTTTCATGAATGAGATTTGCAGGCTGTTTTGTATTCCTGTTTTGGCGGGTGCAAAGGCTACGTTTAATTCAGATATCCTGAGGATGGCCTTTGGTTCCTTACATAAAGAATAACAATTGAATTAGATTTCTTCAATTCTCTACGTTCATAATTATGCTATGAAACTTACTTTATTTTCTTTAACATGATACTTGAGTGTGTCTTCAGTTTCACTTAACACGAACTTCCGAGGATGATATCTGGAATCTTCTTTACCCCTCTTCATCAGAAAGCCTTCCATGAATCCCGAAACATAATGATTTTGTCTCTCAGGATGACAAAATTCTTCCCTTTCATATTTTGCTCGTATCCATTGCTCTACCAGAACTCTGCCCATCAATTAAAGATAAATTATTGTTATGCTCATTTTATCCTACTTCATGCAAAGCTGGTTTGATATTTGAATATATTTTAATAAAGGTTGAGGTTTGATATTAGGGAGTTTTATGGTAACTGACCACTTTCTACTTAAATATGCTTGTTCCTAATATCCCAATGAACAATATTCTAGAAAAAAGTCTATGCTTACTGTGGAGCATCCTGATTTGGTATACGGTAACAAGAAGGTACCCGTTCCTCATATCGAAGGCGTGCTGCAATATTTCCAACCTCCCGAACCCTATTAACCTGAGAATCTTCCCATCTGTCTAACTTGAGATGCTTTACTTTGGATATATGAGCTCCCATAGATCGATGTACACCTGCACACCTTGTGCATACAAATATCCCAATATTGTATGATGCCCATTCTGGATCTGAAAATATAGAGAAATCTTATAACATGCACATTATCAAAATTCTAAGCCATGCTTATATTAACAAAAGAAAGGGTAAAACTGTGGAATACAATTCTTTCTTGAAGAGCTTCATATTAAAACAAAGAACCTAAACAATTTACAGCTAACTTCAAGGAGTCGTATTCTGTAGTTTAGCCAAAGGAAGTACATAGAGCAGGAAAACCACAGTTTAAAAAACCACAAATACCCAACTCTCAGTGTAACATGTATACCAGGAAAATAAACTAGTAATAAAGTACATCATTTCTGAGTAATACACATACATTAAACGTTTGTCATGCCATTAAATTTAAGCTAAACTAACTTGTAATCTGAAAACAGCTTATGCACACTAGATAAAGAGCAAATTGTCATTAGTCCAACCGAAGACATAATATTTTTATAGAGAACCTGGCAATATACGATAACTAGCATTTTATTTGAGCGTTATATTAACTTTGCTATTCATTGGCAGTTAAAGCAATGTTGAAAAATATGCAAGGAATAGAAGCCAAAGTAAGCAAGTATGACAATATAAATGCAAAATATTGACGTAAATGTTGCAAGAATAATACAATATGCCTTCCATCATCGAGATATAACTTTTCAATAATAAAGTATTTCACTAACTTTTCGCTCCGCAATCAGCGCACACGTTGTTTCCTGATTTTTTCAGGAGTTCCGCCAACAACTTCTCATTCGAGTCAGCCATCTTGAAACACTCGTATTAGTAGCTAAAGTTGAGAACGTTCTTACTTCCACCATAAAACTAATAAAGTATATTCAGGCGGATACAAATTTCATTAAAACGAATGAATAACTTGTCCTAAACGATGCTAGTCGTTGTTGCTATTAATCTTTTATAATGTTACACTCAGCCCGGTTACACCGCAATTCTTTTAGCAGTCCCACGTCCCACGTACGTGTGACCCCCACGCGGTTTCTAAAGTAATGGCGACATCACACTTCAGAACCTTTAGAAGCAGCCATAAAATACATGCGACCATTCATTTGTCATTATTAAGGAAGTAACGGTAACCCTCTCTCCCTTTCTTCCCGTCATTTAAACTGCATTACGAGTACGATTACAGATAAATGTATAACTAGAAGATAGGTTTGAGGAATCAGGACTGACAAGGTATAATCAAGCAATTTCAATAAAAGAAACTTATCTGGTTTTAATTAGTGGAGGGGTATCGTACATTTTATGTCCTATTTTTCGTGATTTAAAGAAGACCCTCCATCTCTTGCATGAACTGCATGTACGCATCGTCCTTGGTTTTAGGTTGCATAGGTCTAGGTTGTATTTCAGCTATTCTGTCTGTTAATCTGGGCATACTGCTAGGCTTTTTCCTATCGTCGCGTTTCACTCTTAACGACGTCGGTAGGAACCTTGTCACGTCTGCTGCCAGATTTCTGATTTGTGGCTTAGCTTCTATTGTGGTGGCACTCTTGCCATCCTTATCCTTGCGATTAATTAATTGCGGGGCGGCTGAGAGCACATTCGGTGTCTTTGGCTGTGAACCTGCTGTAGACTGTGTCTGTATTTGAGGATTGGTCATGTTTGCAAGGCTGGTCATGTTCGGAATTTGCATTTGAGGTGGTGGCGGCATTCTGGGTATGCTAGGTGGACCTGGCCTAAGCATTCGCGGCATACCTGGCGGAGGACCTACGCAAAACAAGATATTCATCAAACTGTTCTAAATGACAACGAAAATAACCATTACCTGGCGGTAACCGCAAGCCTATTCTCGGAGGTGGTGGTGGAGGCATTCGGAGGTGCATTGGAGGTGGTGGAGGTCTGTATAGAAGAGGCGGTGGTGGCATTCCCATAGGTGGCATTGGGTGCTGTTGATGGGGATGCTGCTGGTGAGAGTGCTGAGAGTGCTGTTGATTATGTCCAGAGGATGTGTGATCTGATGCACCAGGAGGTTCCAAATCTTCCTCTTCGGATTTCCCAGTATCATTATTATTATTCTTTCCAGTATTAGCTTTTGCGTCGGCTTCAGCTTCCAGCAAAGACAATCGTGCATTAAGGTCCTGCGCACGTTCAGTTTCTCGTTTCTTATGCACTACTTCCATCTCCCGCATGAATTGATCGATATCCTGACCAGCCATAGCAAGCATCTTCTGCTGTAAGGTGGTAGGTTTCACTTTGGCGATGTCCCTGTCCTTTTCTTTATCTCTGTCTAGCTCCTTATCTTTGTTTTCAGCTTCTTGTCGAGCATCTTCCTTGTCATCAGCAAATCTAATTGTTCTTGATTTCTGTGTCTGATCCTTACTCTGCAAACAACACCAGTTAACAAATCATATTATGACCTATAGCCACATAGAATAAACTGTAGACATTCTTACCTTATCTGTAGGTTCGTCATCTTCACTTGAAAAATCAGGTGGAGGATATGGAGGTACACCAGGGGGTTCTTTATTTGGTGCCAAAGTTGGCGTTGCAGTAGATGACGTATATGCACTTGTTTTCTTCAAAATACTTGGTGGTATCGGAATGTTCATCAGAGGATGATGTTGAATATAATGAGGATGTGGTGGATACATAAGAGTTGGTGGTTGTGGCATTTCTGGTAGAGGAATTTGTGATGTAAGAGCCCCTACAATTAAATTTTGTAATAAGAACAAATTAACTTTATCCTAGTCAGACTTTATCAAAAGAAACGAACCTGGATACATTCGAGAAATATCATTAGCTGCTGAAGGCAGAGGGATCTCATCAACCTGTACTTGCTGTGCATGTCTTACAGCCTCGAAATATGTAACTAAATCAATTCTTCTTCGTTCATACTGAACAAGTTGATCCTTCAGTTCGGACCACTTCTCCTGGTCATCTTTAGCCTAGCCATTAATGCATAATATTTGAAAATGGTATATTATACATCTAAGGCCTACAAGAACCTTACCAAAATACAGAAATAAAGTAATAATTTATGAATATTGTACTTACATACATTTTCAAGACACGGTCCAGAGTCTCCTTTAATTTCTTCCTTTTATCTTTAAGAACTTTTTCATTTAAAGGTGGTGGCTGCATCACATTGTATTCTAAAACCATATTTATATCAATACAAACACAAGCTTACAGAAACAACATATCTAAGAACATATCATTTTGACAATAATATTACATAGTTTGCTTACTGACCCATTTGATCTATTTTCTCCATCTCTTCAATAATTTGTGCTGGATCTTTACCCTTAAGTACAGCAGCTCTTACTAACTGACGCTGCTTCTTATTTTTCTTTAATTCCTTCTTCCTTGCTTCTTTTCCTGATGATACACAAAATAATAAAAACTAAAGAGTAGTACTAGCGAGATATTCTCTAAACTCAACATAATTGTAAGTATAATAACGAATCTATATAAAATTAATAAATATTTAGTAATTTTAATGTATATACTATTACGGTTAGATTGAGTGACTTACTAGCTTGATCTGTGGGATTCATGTATTTTCCACTTTTCGTGGTATTTATGGATCTTCGACCCATGTTTCTTTTTTTATGTATCGCTCAGAAAAGTAAAAAAGACTAGTAGTTTCTTTATAATTCCTTCGTTTTTAAGAAAACTTTATAATTCTACAACAAGTTATACCGATCAACCTCCATCCTTGATACACTTGGTCAACCATTACTATAAGCATATAGCATATGAATGTAGTATGCAGCACGGTCTTACATACAGGTCTTGCAACTCGTCCAGTTTTCAGTGGTGGGGGTAATCGTCTTACAGAAGCAGGATACATTTTAACTTTTAGTCACAAGCGTCGCTGTGATCGGGCGACCCCTTGTCTGTCTCCCTTCCACACCCTTCTATAGTCGGCTATGTTCTACCCACTGAACTATACTCAATATGGAACGAGCCCACAGTAGTAAAAGCGCGAGCCGAGAGAGATAGTCGATATAGGGGACGACCTCTTTGTTTTTCAGGGCTGTATCAAGACGCCCGATGTCCCGAACCATGAATTTTTGTAATTTTTTGAACGCGGCACCTTAAATGGATTCCAGAGGCTACGTAAACAACGTAACGTCCGTAAATAAGTGGCAAAGTCGGTCACGACAAAGCGCGACTATTTTCTGTACAATACTATGACGGATATTACCTGTGAAACGAAATGGTGCTGTTGGGCTGCCAC
>JARQSW010000370.1:2573996-2592381 GCA_030142375.1 Calameuta pallipes | reverse complement strand
TGGAGGAATGTAAAAATTCAGTAACCGGAGTTTAAACTAGGTTCAACACTTGAACCGCGTCGGAGGAAACGGGCGTTAGTCCTCCTCGTGCGCACTGCTTTATTTCAGTTTTAACTTTTTCGGAGACTGTGCAATGTGTAATACAGACAGGCTGCTACACTCATCTGTGTCCTTGCTATCTCTCTCTGCTCGCCCACACGACTGGCGTACGAATTCCAGTACGGTTTGAGTTCAGCGATCACAATGGAAATTGTACAGCCATCTGTGAAGAAAAATTATAGTCTCATTAGTGATTTTTATAGATACAAGAATCATTTTTGTACTATGTATTGAATGAATATAATGTGTTAAAAAATTAAAATTCAATAAATTATTATAGAAACATAGTAGAACATAACACAAAATTACATAAATTTGTATACGCCATCAGGGAGAGTATCAGTATCGTTATACATTTTATCATTATAAAGGATTTTAAAAGAATGTTATACAAACACGTATTATTTATTTATATGTATAAAGTGTAACATAACATAGACAAATTATTGCAAAAGATGACGCGCCCTAATGTTTCGGATAAATCGAAGCGATGTGGCGCCACATGTTGAAGAGTACATCTGTACAGTTCATCAGTCGGTCTTGGCAAATTCATTCCCCCAGTTCTCTTGTCTGTGAAATTGTCTGGTAAGGTTTTGCATTTGTTTCTATATTTTTCTTGAATAAGTAGGCGATGAGAAGGAGGTGGTACAATTTTTAAATGGCTGTTAAGAATTTCGAATTATTTTAATTCTTTTATGATATAGGACAAATTCACGAACACGGCTAATCTGTGCTCGGGCTGCCGATTACATAAAAGGAGCCATAGCCCCGTGATATTGATTCCAGTTTTACTTTTCAATCTATCCTTTGAATGATCGATTATTATATGATACTATGTCATTGGAATATTAATGTCATTTAGCAATAATCAATTTTGACATTGTCTATGATTGTCTTTTATTTCTATATGAAAACATAGCAAATTCTTACTATTACTATGGCAGTATATGATTGTATGAGGACCTGTTCAATATTTCATTACGGGAATGGATGTATAAAAATTGTTACATCAATTTAAGTTTTTAGATTGTCTAATGTGTTAAATCTTTAGTGAATTATATTTTGGAGTGTTGGCTTTTAATTGCATGAAAATGTAAGTTCGTTCAAGTATAAAATTGTCATGGATGGATACTGCATTATGTTACTGATAATTACTGTATTTTTAAAACTATTTCAGGGACGGGCCATTCAATAAAAATGCTGCGCCAAACTACAAGTATAGTGCCACTGGCTGTTGCACAACAGCAGCAGCAGCGTGGAATGGCCACTCTTAAGTCAATCTCCATCCGATTGAAGTCTGTGAAAAATATTCAAAAAATCACTCAATCCATGAAGATGGTGTCTGCTGCTAAATACAACCGTGCTGAACGTGACTTGAAACAGGCCCGTCCCCTTGGCGAGGGTACTAAGGCCTTTTATGAGAGCGCTGAGATCGCTCCTCCTGAAGATGCTCCAAAAAAGCTTGTTATTGCTGTAACTAGTGACCGTGGTCTTTGCGGAGCAGTTCACACTGGTGTCGCACGTAACATTCGTGATGCGTTACTAGCTAACCCCGCAGATCGTGAGAATACAAAGATCATTTGCATTGGGGAGAAGTCACGAGCTATTCTGTCTCGCTTATTTGCCAACAATATTTTGTTCGTGGCATCTGAGGTTGGACGCAAGCCACCCACTTTCATTGATGCATCCAAGGTAGCTGCTGAAGTTCTGAACAGTGGGTACGTTCTATAAAAATTATTATACTGGCTATCTTTACAACATACGCAACAACTTCTTTTTAATTGCAACTAAATCACATCTGTTATTGATTTCGATGAAACTGTTTCAGATACGATTTTGGATCTGGTCGCATCGTATACAATAAGTTCAAGTCAGTAGTGTCTTATAGTGTCGATAATCTTCCACTATATGAAAAAGGTGCCGTTTCAAAGGCCCCTAAGCTCTCAGTCTACGACTCCTTGGACGATGAAGTTATACAAAGTTACTTGGAGTTTTCCCTAACGTCGTTGCTCTTCTATTCGATGAAAGAAGGAGCATGCAGTGAACAGTCCAGTAGAATGACTGCTATGGATAACGCGAGTAAGAATGCTGGAGAAATGATTGACAAGCTCACCTTGACTTTCAACCGTACTCGCCAGGCCGTCATCACCAGGGAACTCATCGAAATCATCTCTGGAGCAGCTGCTCTTGATTAAATTGATTATTGGTAGCATCTGATAGCTTATGTATCCTCCGTTATACAAGAGACGTTCGAATCACTATGACTGAATGTGTTCGAAATGCATCTGATTTGCTAGGAGGTACAAAGTTATATTCAATTTGTTTAATTTTATCATAGGAAAAACAGTATCAACATTAAAAATCGACTGTATGAAAGCGACGCGTTTCCTGGGAACAATTTTAACTTCCCTCTTTTTTTAGTAATATAGTTTGCTTGGGACAAAACTGAACAAATTGAATATAATTTTACGGTTAAGTGGTTCGCAATAAAGTGGATCGGTATTGTCCTGAACATTCTGTGTTGTTATTATTAAATGTTATTGTTGAATATACATACAAATTCATATTGTCGTCAGGTGAATAAATATAAACGTCCGGTTATATAAGATTGCTGTATCAACATGAAAAGCTTTGTTCCAATTATAAAATCAGTTCTACAAAACTATGATTTAACAATAGAAAATCAAAAAATTGACAGAGGTCCATAGTTTTGGAGCTGTCACAAACAATGAAGAACTTCATTGTGTCTCTCTGGTGTAAAAAATTATGTAAACACAGAAGTGGTTTGTAAAGAAGAAATAGAAGTATGGTATCACTAAAAGTAATAAAGAGTCGTATCAAAACAATCAGTAATACGAAGAAAATAACGCAAACAATGCGAGTAGTTTCTGCAGCCAAATATTCAAAAGCAGAGAAAGAATTATCTAGTGCAAGATCTCTTGGACGAGGAGTAAATGAATTATTTAAACTGACCGGAATTCATACACCTGAAAAATTTGACCCAGAATTGATAGTAGCTCTTACGGGTGATCGTGGTCTTTGTGGAGGAATCCATTCTGGCATTGCTAAGGCAATTGATTCGGGCCTTAAAAACAATTCAGCTTTACAATCCGAGACGAAAATAATCTCTATTGGTGAGAAAAATCGAATGATCCTGTCGCGAATGTATCCAAAGAATATCATTTGGGTAGCTACCAATGTTGGTAAGAAATCAATGACTTTCCTTGATGCTGGAACCATTGGAGAGCAAATAAAAAGTAGTATAGATGAGTATAAAATTGCTCATACTGCTATTTACTACAACAGGTGTGTACTTTTGTATTACATATTGATTTTATCTAGATTATTGATTGCAATTTTATTCACAGATTTATAAATGCTAGTAGTTATGTAGTGAGCACCAGTAGATTTTATGATCGGTCCAGTCTTTATGCAGCTGAGAAGTTTTCCTTGTACGACATGATTGACGAGGAGATTGTTGATTGCTGGTTGGAATTTTCATTAGTTGCTGTTATATTTTGGATACTTAAGGAGAGTTCCGCTAGTGAACATTCAGCAAGAATGACATCAATGGAGAGTGCCACCAAAAATGCTACAGAAATGATACAACAATTGACACTTGCATACAATCGTACAAGACAAGCCGTCATCACCAATGAACTTATTGAGATTATCTCTGGAGCTAGTGCTATTAAAAAGAATTAACATTTGCTTAGAAGATTAAAACAGTTGGAATACTTTCAACAAAAAAATATCTGGAGTTTTTGCACAGCAACTAAGATAAGTAATAATTGAACGTTTCTTGTAAATAGACTAATATGATTCACAGTCTATACTATAATTATTATTTCTTAATCGTCTTCTCCCTGGGTGTATGCGTTATTATCAGAAAAAAGTAAGGGTATTAAAGTTGAAAGTACTTTTTTTTTTTAATTAATCGACGATTGTGAATTTTTACACTTTTCCATCGACTCACCCACACTTTAAGTACATGTACAAATTTAAGCATATCTTTGTCACAATAATAGTGGTAATAATAATAGAATTATTATAATAGTAATGATAGTATTATATGCTAGTAGCATTATAAGACACATTTATTTCTTAAAGCGTACGCACGTGAAACCGTGAAGAGCAACTGTCCCTTTTCTATATACACATGATTTTTCCTTCTTTCCACCGTAAAGAGATTCATAATCTGCGTCAATGGACATAAGTGAAGAATTGTTACTCGCTTAAATTCAATCTTTTGAAGCGATTATATTTGTCATATTTGACACGAGCCACAGGCTTACTATAATTTCCGTTATCTAGGACATGTCCACGTATTTGTTTATAACCGAATAAATACAAAGGTTAGGAATGAATTTTCCTAATGAAAGCACGCGTTTTTCTTATGGTTGGAAAATGGAGAGGCCTGTTGGTGTTTATCCTGTATTTTTATAATACGTATAATAAATGGAGCTACATTCTTGCAAAATTGTTAAGTACTGCGTTTCTAGCAGGCACGTTGTTTTAGAAAATGATATCACGCTTTCGATATGATTATATTATTCGTGTCAATATTTAAAAGCAACGGAAAGACAAATGATTATTACACTAAGAAAAAGAATGACAAAAAAATGAATGTATATTAGGAGTTCCAGTTTTAGCCAGGTGCTTGATTAGGCAAATCTAACATTCAGTACTTTGCACTATTTAATTTTATTTTTATTCACAACACCTTATCACGACTGTATGCTTTTTTATGCCAGTCGTACATTTCTTCATCTCGGAACCATGGTTTTTCAGTATGAACACGTGCTAAGAGCTGCTTTCAAATTATCCCTGAATGATGGTGGTGATCATAGAAATCGAGGTATCACAACTATGCGACAAGGGTTCACCATTCTGCGTCGCCATTTGCTTTTTGGAACACATAATCCTTACCACTTAGGTTCATTATACCATCCTTTAAATAAAATTTCCACTTGTTCCGGCTCCTCGTTATCTGGAACGAGTTAAAAACAAAAAGAAACTCATAAAATATTGCATTTTTATTGGGCAATCAAGTAATGATTAAATTTTTATTTACCTTGTCGTACTGGCAAACAACAACATTATCTGTATCAAACAAATCAGTGGGATCATCATCCGTAACGTCATCTTCCGAATTTAATGGCTCCTAAAAAAATAGTAGAGGTTAAAGATAAAAGTAGTATAACATTGTCATTGAATGATCGCCCAACTGATAGTAAATGGACGAACACAGAATAAATTGCAGAATAAAATAATGAAGTTAAATGTCATGTTTGTATTGAAAATACCTCTTCACGTGCTGCGGCTTCGTCATTCTCATCCTCCTCCTTATCGTCCATATCCTCATCATCATCGTCATTATCTTCTTCTTCTTCCTCTTCTTCGTCATCAGACGAATCGCCCAGCGCTCCATCCAATTGTGCTATATTGCCCTGTTGCTGAGAATTATGCATGTGATCTCTATTACTATGCTATTTTCCATTAATAATTTTACACCTATTATTACTAAGATAAATGTGAATAAGCAAGAGTAGTTTCCGAATCATACCAACCTGATTCTGAATTGGCCTTTGAGCAACAACGTTGTTCGTATTTTGTGTCACAACCTGCACAGGTTGACTTACTTGGATAGGCGTTAATGCCTGACCTTGTAAAGTCACATTCACATGTTGCTGCAATAATGTCGATGCTAAATTTGCAGGTAGCCCCATCGCTGCCGTGATAACTGGTCCCGTTAGAATTGTATGTAATTGGTTACCTATAAAAAAAAAGCCATTATAGTTTTACAAGAGACAAAGTGAATTATTCATGCTCATATTTATATTTGAGTTTAAAGCTATTATATTACCTTGAATAGCAGAAGCAGGAACTTGTATAGTTAGTACACGTTGCTCTCCACCGGAAACACTAGCTTGTGCAGGTAATGTGATTTGTATGGGAACTTGTCGTTCGAATCCTGCTGCTGGTGCAGCAACAACTTGTTGTACTGGAACAGGAGTTTGTTGTTGCACTGGTATGCCAGCAGGTTGTGCATGGGTCTGTTGTTGTTGTTGCTGCGGCTGTGGAGGCGTTTGAACTGGTTGTTGCTGTTGTTGTACAACTGTTCCAGGTGTTTGTTGTACAAAATGATTTCCTATCGCTCCAGCTGGTAAATGATAAGATAAATTACTTTCCAATAGGCATTTTAAGAAAATTATGAGGCTAAACACAATTTTCCATTTAGAGATATATAATTGTCATCGTACCTTTGCTTGCAGGTGCAATTTTATGTGCATTCATTTGAGGTGGTTGGGGTTCTGGAGGATCAGAATTTAGTTCTACAGCTTTACTAGACATTAACTTTGTTTCCCAGATTTGTTTGAGCTCCTGCAGTACTTGTTCATCCACTCCCTCATCCAAAAAAGATTCTCGTACACCAGCAATAACATCTTCTATTACTGTATTGTACAATTTCAACTGAAAGTCAAATGTATAGCATACAATACCAAAACTTTTTAAAGATTTCCCTCTCTCATACTTCTTAACAACAATACATTTGTGCCACTCTTAAGTCATTCAGCATTACCTACATGGTACGGTCATTGTAAATGTACTTTTCAATTCAAGTTCATTTCTATATCAATCTTTACCCTGAATAAGCATAAAGAATTGTAAATATCAGAAGCCATAAGGCAGTCAATTATTCTCAGAAGTAGAGAAATCTTGATAAGCATAATATTCATAATGCCCAATAACCGATCTTCATTGTCAATTGATATGATTGAGATAATATCAAAACTACGTCAACTGATTTTTATATTATAGAACCAATATACGATAAGATTCATATTACTAATGAAACGTGAAAAATTGTCGAAAGTTCAAAAGGTCGCTCTGACATACTCCGGCAGACGTTACGCGACACCCATGCAATTGTAAAAAGATCTTAGGGTATATAATTCGTTTATCAAGGTAACCATGACAGGTTGCTTGAATAAACGACGACGACACAAATAGGCTGCATTATAAAAATCATTCTTGAATAACTCATATTTGAGTTTTCATTTTACTCACCACGCTGGTTTGACTGAGGGCCATTGCCGGATGATTCGTATTGTCAATCGGATGAGAAACAATACCAATAATCCCAAATCAACGTTACCCCTCAGAACCCGAACTGCTGCGTTGCTCGAGCTCTTTTATACTTTCTCAACAGCTCCCATTCCACCGAGTGGACTTACGGCTGTAGTCAACACAAGATACTACGTTGTATTTTCTTAGCGACAGTTGATCGCGTTATGATACTCAATATTTCACGAGAAATAAAAATGTCTATTTGTGACTTCGCTGCGTAGCTGTAAATTTCGATAATCGAAATTTTCCTCTTGACTTGCACAAATTTTAGCAGGAAGTAGACACTATATTTGCGTCGGTAAAGTAGACGACGACGGGAAATGATACGTGTCAGTTTATTTACGTGGTACTTTTATTTGCAAATAATACGTCTGTCTCGTTACCTACATTTTCTGCACTTTTCAAAAAGTGCAAATTCTTATTGGACAATATTTTTAAGTAATAAATGAGAATTTGCACTTTTTGAAAAGTACATAAAGTGTAGGTAACGAGAACAGACATATTGACTAGCCATATTTATTATAAAGAACCGTTAATATTGTACGTCAATTCTTTATTTTTCTTTTTTTAATTAAATTTTGTGGAACAATAATATATATTTTCTTTTTGTCCTTTGCTTTGAAACTTTAGGAGTTATTACTGTATATTATACTTCGTTTATATTGTTTATAAATTATTTTGTATTAACTGGCATTTTTCATTTGCTAAATATAATATTTAAACGGATTATTCTAATTGTTACTAGAATATTACATATTTACCGCCTTGATGTTAAAAATTTAGTGATATTTATTGTTATTTAGAATTTAACTAGAATCTAGGAATATTTCATGTTTTCATGGTACTCGGATACTACTTCCAGATACCAGTCGGTAAGCGTCGGTCGGCGAGATTTAAACTGAAAATACGTTAATTCTTCATTTGCTGTACTAATGTAGTCGTGTTGATAGTTGCCAGTCGTTTCCTTCGTAACATATTTCGTATAATATTGTAGCAGACGCGCATCATTCAGCGCAACGATTTGTGAGTTTATTACAGGAAATAAGATTTCTAGTTCATGTCTATAATTTTCGATCTTGTTATGTCTGACATACTCTTGAAATCATTTATACTGATGTTTTCATTTGTATCAAAACATATTGGAAACACAACCTATTCTAACATATAATCACGACACTATTTAATATGTAGTCAACATCTTGTTCTTGATTTAAAACTGTATCTGTCACTCGATTAATTTCTTAGAGCAAATCGTAAATTATTGGTATGCCAGTTTTACCGCCAAAATTCTCTGAACACTGAAATTTATTTGACATAATTTTTCTTGCTGTTTTAGATCTTTATTATGAGTGAGATGAAGAACAATAATGTACCATCAAGTTTGAGACAATGTGTATCATTGATTATAAAACGTGCCACTGAATTCACACTTTGCATTAATCAGAATTATCAAGAGCATATTGCTTTCTTAGAAGCACTCATAGATCAAATACCACAATCACTCCATGGACCATTGATAGCAAAGACTCCAAAAACAGTACGGAAGAAAGAAGTACGGCGCATTGAAACGATTCCTGAAAATGATATTACACAGAATGAACCTGTCCAATCAACAAGTTTGGTAAAAGATGAAACAAATGATAAGATAGTTGTTGAAGAAGTTAGACCTGGTAGAAGTAAAAGAAAGGCATCACAGAAAGCTGCAGATAATATTAAGAAACAACAATCTCTTACTTTAAATGTTAAATTGCGTAGATTATCCAATGGAGACGTTCTTGAAAAATCGCCAAAGGTTTGTATATAATTACAGTATAGTTTACAAAATTTAAGTCTATCAATGTTAAGGATTTCACAATTGTTTTACTCATAGCTTATATATCTAACTGCTATAAAAATTTGCACCTAATTCTTAATTTCTTAGAAAGTGCGAGAAAGCCGATCAAAGAGACGGAAAGCGTCAAACAGTTCTGACGAGGAGAAAAGTAGGCCATCGAAGTATACAAAAATTGATACTACAGTTACTCTTACAAGACTTTCTGAAAAGGATACACTGCAGGATGAAATTCCTCCGAGGAGAGTTACGCGATCCTCAAATAAGCAAGAGCAAGTTAAACCTGTGGCACCTCAACATTCAAATAAAAAATTGAATAAAGAAAATATCATTAGGCATGATAATCAATTTGATGAAACAATCGACAAGACCGGTGTGAATGACACCCTAGAACCCTCAATGTACGAAGATGCAATCAGTAAGCTTGTTGTTCCTGTAATGAATTCAACAATGAATAATATAAACACCACAATAACATTGGATAAACGAGCTATGAATGCAACGGTTATCCTGGAACCACTGCCTCAGAAATATCTTAATGAAACAGTAACACTTGACAAACAAGCAATGAGCAATCCAAACTCTAGAAAGGGTAGTATCAGCAGCAATATCGTACAAGCAAAAGCTAAGGTTCATCCAGATTCGTCATACCATTCCTCGAAGGCTACAGCACCTTCAGCACGTACCCTGCAGGACAGGATGAAAGCCCTACAGAATGATCTAGCTAATAAGGAGTTGGAAGCTCTATTGACGGATGACGAGTCGTCACCAGAAGCTAGAGTTATCCCAGCACGAAAGTCAAAGACGCCACAGAAGACAAGGAAGCGTAGAAAGCCAAAGAAAGATGAGCGTTCGTATTTGTCTAGTGACGATGATGGGGACGTGGACGAGATAGCGAGTACACCTCCAAAGACTGCATTGCGTGAAATCAATCACGTGAAACCCAACAAACCGAATGCATATAAGCCAACAGCATTGTTTAGTCCCTACGCAAAGGATTCTGTAAAGCAGCGCGTTAATGCATTCGAGCAAGCTGGTAAAATAGATTGCCCATCCTTGGACGTTGAAGTGCCCATTAGGACTACGAGAACGAAAACCAGAGCTATGGCTGCTGCAGAAAATGCGGAAATTCAAGCGAATATTGGACAAACTCTTATACAAAAATTAGCGCGCAAGTCTCTGGCTAAAGCCAAACGGATTTCATTGGTGAAGCAATTGAAGCTTAATGAGGAATCCAAAGAAGTGAGTACGAGAAAGGGAGTGCATGTACAAGGATTCCATCCTGTATCAATTAAGGACACATGATTGATTTACAAAAATATTCTGCTTTCAATTTCAAAACTCTCAATGCACTTTGAAAATGCAATGCATGAATTAGCGCATTTCAAATTCATTTTATTTCAAGGATACAAGTCTGGTTCTTATTTAACAATGTTTTCTTTCTAGAATCAGAATACGAATGTGGCACGGAAAATTAGTAAATTATTGATCGTCACTGAAAAATCAAACCATAAGCAACAGTTGAAGGTGAATTCGGCCCAAAAGAGTCGTATACCGCGTACTCCTAATAACACACAGCCTCTTTCTAGTGTAAGCTTATATTTCTCTTGACATTAATCTTAATTTTTCTACATTAATATGTTGCTTTCCAGTTATAGCAAGTTCCAATGATCTGGTAAACAAAATACAACTTAAGAGATTCCTTTTTTTTCAGTATTCAAAAACTTTAACGGCTCCACGTGCACGCATAGTTAGTAATGTGGAAACGTTTATACAGCAATCTAGAACAGCGCAGAAAATAACGTCAGCTGAGAGATTAGAAGAGAATTATCGAAAAGCGCATGAAGATGATGCACGGCGAAAGCGAGAGGAAACACTGAAGGCAATGTCAGAGGAAAAAAGGAGGTGATTAATAATAGATAGCACGCTTACATAGTTTTAATCTACCATCGTATTTTATTCTTTTATCAAAATGTATTATTATCCCTAATAACATAGAAAACGCGAGGAAAAGGAACTCAAAAACAAATTGGCAAGGGAGGCAAAGGAGAAGCGTGAACAGGAAAAGAGATTGAAAGCGGAACGTGAAAGAGAAGAGAAAGCCAAATTGGCATTAGAAATGCAGGAGAAGCAAAAGGAGGAAGCAGAAAAGAAGAGAATAGCCCAAATGGAACGGGTTATGGTGAGAGTTAATAAAAACCAAGTTAGATTCTTCAACAGCATCACCGCTCCAAATGGTTCATGTGCGATGCTTGTGCTTTTAGCAAAAGAAGGAGGAAAAGCGCAAATACGAGGAGCAACAGCGATTAAAACGTCTTCGCGAACAGGAAGAAGAAGAACGTTTAGTTGCTGAACAAAAACGACGAGAATTTGAAGCCGAAAGACGAAGATTAGCAGAAGCCAGAGCTCAGGCAGCGGAAGCAGCAAAATTAAGAGCACTGAAGGTACAAATACCTTCCCTACAGATATTTAATGTCTTCGGAGTTCGTTCAACGAGAATGTATAATTTTCAGGCAAAGGAGGCACAAAATCCAACGTCTTATATCTTGGAAAGCGAGCCTGACGAAGATAGTTCAGATAATGAACATCGGCCTAAATATCCAATCCCATATTGGGCCAGAGGTGGCTATAACAATTGTTGTATTAGTTATTAATTCCCTTCATACTTTCCATATGATATTAAACAAAAAATGTGCATTTGCTTTCTTTTAGCGGACGTTCGTAAAGCACATTTAGCAATGCAACATTTCGTACCGATAAGTGGTGTGCGCGACTTCTTTGGCAGTAAGGAATGTACACCAGATCTACGAGCAATGTTCAACGGTATCAACAGGAACCGGTTGGTACGTACGTCAAGTGCTATCTGGAAGACCCCACCACGATTCTCAATGATGAGTAGAACTATTAATAATGACGATGATCAAGAATAATTCTGATCGGAGCAGTGTTTAAAGTTCATTCTAGATAGATATATTATATATATATATATACATTCATATGTGAATTGCTACCAATTTTAAATAAACGGTAGGAGAAATTTTTTCAGTAAACAGCCCAGTAATTAGTATCAGAGATGAAGTAGCGTCCATTGATTCTGATAATGGCATTGATTGTTACGATTTTTCATATTGCATTGAATAACATTAAATTTTGTATGTCTAGCGTTAAGTTTTATGTATCCTCTACTTAGTCGTGCCAACATGCCTAAATTATTTATTAAAGTGAACTTGAAATTCTGCTTAGATCTGATTGATACTGTCGCGTGTATCCGGTAGAAATATTTTACACTTGTCTCTGGAATTATCGCAAAGGATGTTTCCGCGTATAGCCATTTTGTTTCACGTGTATTAGCGTATTAACTATTATGCCAATATTCTTCCTTTTTGAATAAAAATGTTTCTACTATTCATCAAGCATGATGTTTATGAGTTCAAGTAGTAAAACTGTCTTCGTATGGCCTTTTGATATATTATACATTTAATTGATTACCGATATTGATGTTTTCTTAATTTTGTTTTTGGTATTATAAGCAGTGACTGTTATCAACGTTCTTATGATAATTATGGTCAAATTATTATGTTATGTTTCTGTACTATGATAGAATTTTGTGGGAACGATTGTGGATTCTTATCAACTGCGACCAGTATGAATAATATGGGGTACAGAAATTTGACGAGACCCGTTACGTTGGCATAACACAAATAGTGTAAAACATTTGTTTATTTTTTAATAATGCCTGTATCATATTATTGCTCTGGAAAATTCATACATCTAGTGAAAAGTCTTAAAGCATTAATGAAATCAGTGCTCTATAATTAAAGTGTACGGCGATTAGCAAGTATCTTCGGTACACAAGTTTTTTTTTTAAAATATATTCTGAGATATGTAATAACACATTCATAAAATCAATAAATGTATCACGTTATGGGTGAACAAATAATTTCACACGTCAAATTCCAATCTGATGATATGACTTAGAAAGCTTCTACGCGTCAGCACGGAGTATTGATAGATAGAAATATTAAACGATAGTGGTAATTCACCTACGAACATTATTGTTTTAGGAAAAAAGAATAACAGGACTATCTCGTATGCTCATTCGAAATATTCAACCAGTACGTCAACATTAATCTTTATTCGGACACTTTTTAAACAGTTATTTCATAATCAGACTGTTACTTACAACGATATCTATTGGTAAGTCGCTTTATTCTTTAACAAACAACCGCGCTGCGCCAATTGCATACGTTTATATTAATATCAAAAACTAGCGGGTAAGGGCATTCTAGTAAATATCCTATGTAACCGCCAGATGCTAGAGCTACGCATTGCCAAAATTTGCTGCAGTCAGCTTCATATCTGTGATAGCCGTTTTTAGTGCAGACTGTATTAGATATAATGTAACCTTTAGTGGTAGTACTTGGTGCAATGGTTGTAATTTCTTCAGAAGCAGTATTCCATGTTGATGGTGAAGTGATCTCATTATCTCCATTGGTTGTACCTTGAGTAGTAATACTTGGTGCAATGGTTGTAACTTCTTCAGAAGCAGTATTCCATGTTGATGGTGAAGTGATCTCATTATCTCCATTGGTTGTACCTTGAGTAGTAATACTTGGTGCAATGGTTGTAACTTCTTCAGAAGCAGTATTCCATGTTGATGGTGAAGTGACCTCATTATCTCCGTTGGTTGTACCTTGAGTGGTAGTACTTGGTGCAATGGTTGTAACTTCTTCAGAAGCAGTATTCCATGTTGATGGTGAAGTGACCTCATTATCTCCATTGGTTGTACCTTGAGTGGTAGTACTTGGTGCAATGGTTGTAACTTCTTCAGAAGCAGTATTCCACGTTGATGGTGAAGTGATCTCATTATCTCCATTGGTTGTATCCGGATGTGAAGTAGTTTCGCAAGGCTTAATCTAATTATAACGAGTGGGAAGGAAATAATATTTAATGACTCATTGTTATTTCTAGTTTTATATTTATCTTATTCTCATTCAGACTTACCGCTACGAAAATGTTGTAAGCAGTTTTTATTAAAGGGAACTTTGTGTCATGACATATTGCACGAAAATCATCAGTCTCTACGCTCCAAAACATAACGCCGGCTAATTCTCGCGCTATGGCGTATTTAGTCTTGATTGATATACTTTGTTCGTTATCATATCCTACCCACTGCTTACCATAGTAGGCATAAGGTACTTTCTGTTCCTCGAACCAGACAGTCGTCCATTTCTCAGTTAAATTCTTTTCGCACAGTTCATTATACCCTTGAGAATGAAATGATTTTTCGTTAGCGTTAATTTTAATATTTTTGTTTAATTATTTTACCAACGAATCCAGCTTCCCGAGTGTATGGACCTGGTGTGCCTGGACCGACTGCTGCACTTCCAGGTTTATTCTTTCTTCGTTTGGCTAGAGTAAATGTTCTGCCATATAGTGGAATTCCCAATACTATTTTTTTAGGATCTGCACCATTATTCAGCCAATAGGTGACACACGCATCCTGGATGAATTATGAATGATCAAAATTATTATTTGAACTTTACTTTTATACTTTATAAAATTACTTGATTGTTTTTAGGATATTTTGAATACTTATCTACTTTCAATGTTACTTACCACATTAAGCTGCAATTGTGCTGCTGTTGTTTCATAACTGGCAGGGTACAAAGGTGCATTTATTCCAACCACACGATTCCATGAGCCGTTCAAATCGTATGTCATCAGACCAATAAAATCCACATATCTAAAGTGATGGAGAAACATTATAAGTCCATAAGTTTCTACATAGAGGATATAATACCGCGACTAAGCTCAAGAGTTTTGGATAAATATATGGAAATCTTACTTTGACACTTTAGGAATGTCATACGATAGACTGGCAATTGATTCTGCAGCACCAACTGAAGCAGTTAAAATATATCCATCGGCCTCAAAAGCTTCCTTTAGTTCTTGCAGTAAATAGACGTAATTCTCCACATCGGTACTTATACCTGAAGTTATTTATCAGAAATATATAAAGTGTTGTCTGTCCAAACACAGTATGACATGTATAAACATTATTTCTCTAGATAGTACCTCCACGTTGTGCAGGATACTCCCAATTGACGTCCAACCCATCAAAGTTATACGTTTTAAGGAAAGCAATGACATTTTTCACGAAAGTTTCACGAGTCGTTGGATCAGTTACCATTGAACTGAAAGTAGTACTGGCATGGTTCCAACCACCAATGCTTATCATTACCTTAGTACTTGGTGAGATCTTTTTGAGGGCTACGAATTTTCGAAAGCCATCTACAATAAACAAATATAAATTTTATAATATAATTTTTATATTATAATTTTATGTTTTGCATTACCTTTACCACCATTATCAGGTAAGTCGGCCCATGGATCGAATATGGTTATCGAACCATTAGCAGAAACTCCAATAAAAGCATAGATTATGTGGGTGCATATTGTGGGATCCATATGCTCTGGATTAAATAACCCATTGCCTGGTCTATGTGTAGCCCAGCTTCCATAGTAGCACAGTATGACATGTCCAACGGCAGTTGATAGCAAAAGTGATACAAGTGCGATATTCACAATGAAGTACATACTTTTCTGTATAACAAGATAAAGTGATGTTAAGATCGGTATGGATAACAAGAGATTTTATTTTGGAAACATTAAAAAAATGAAGATAATACAATTAATACACAGTATAAATTAAGGATAAATGATACAATTACAATTAACGTACTTTTTATTGCTATAATTTACAAAGTACTCAACGATACTCGCACGTATATTTTAAATTGATTTAGTAAATTCGCCTAAGTACTTAACGCGTGAAATACCAAATCTATACTAGCGATTAGAAGAAGGAAGATGTTCAAGTATATGAGACTGATACGAGCGCAATAATTTAACAGTCCTGATCGTAGTTAAACGATATAAACATTATCGCACTTCCTAATAAATAATTAATGCGCGATAAGATGCCAATTTGGAATAAGTTGAATCATCCGTGATAAGATTCCTAATTTTTAATACTTCATTCTTTTTTTTAGATCTATCCATCGTGCCAATTGTTCAGTGGTGATTTGATTTTATATTTAAGAATACTGTGCCAAAAGCGATATAATTTATTAAGTCTTGATATTTGTATTTATCAGTATTGTTACATTGACGAACTATACATAATAATAAATCCCTGTAGGATTATCCGCTGATAGGATATTATTCATTGATTAACTTACTGACAATGAGAACATAATTTTAATGAATAAGTGCGTTTTAATGGAAGATTAGATACGTGGTATATTTTTAAATAAATTTAGCTATCTTCTTCAGTTTTATTTTTTCCACCGTCATGATATTTAATCATGATTGATTAGACCACGTGTTGTTTGGCGAATACTGCGTGCAACATCGCTCATATTAACATCAGGTGTTTTACGAACAAAATATTTCACACGCGTGTCAAAGTTGGTTAAATATAGACTGTTTAAAAAAAGAATAAGTCATTATTATTATTTCTAGCAATTAAGTATCTTGTCTTAATGATGTCTTCCACACGGAAGTTTCTTTGGTTTCGACGTCGTGCCTTAGGTCATTTTGTGATAAGCGATCATCTCATTGATACAGAGTTACATTCCATTTTTTTCAACTTTCCGCTCACGTTTTACTGGCAAAATAATAACAGAATTCAATCATTGCCTTCATGGCTGTTTACTGTATTTCAATCTTTTTTTTTTCAAGTCATATATTTCTATACATTCTTTTCATTTCTTTTGGCTTTATCTTTGATTATAAAGTATCGGGCGTACCGCTTATCGATGCAGGTAACTTTCTCGATTTAAGGGGACTCGGAACCCATGATTCTCATGCGATTTAAATGTAAATGAAAATAATTGGTAAGCAACAGGACTGTGATAGAGATTCCCTCCCAAAGCGGAATTTAGCGCACAATCTGCTAGGTCAACTATAAACTTGGCACCAATTTCGCAATAATTGAATCAAAACTAAAAGACTAATCCGACCCAAAATTTTTCGCATTTCTGAACTTCACCTCGAAATTATCGGGTCGGTAAGACCTATCGTAAGAATGTTCGAGAAATCAGAGAATGATCCATGTTACACGCCCGTTGCCATCTTGGCTACCAACGATCACGATCCTCTATGCTCTAAATGAGTAGTTCGGAGGGGGCTGATATGAGTCGATAGTTTGATTTCAGACACAGAATAGACGGGTACTAGTATTTTTGATTGAACATAAAAAGGTCAGACATGCCCTGTATTACGTGTCTGGCGATTCTCGTATAAGCGGAATCGTAATAATCGGACACCACTATGCTTTCAGGTTCACTGCCTTTGATTCTGATGTCATTTCTTTCCATGAAAACCATGCGTTTGGACAATTTTTGTTTATCGACATATCAAATTCCCTATTTTCAATTTCATATTTTAAACTTCAAATCGAAAATATATCAAGTATTATAGGTTAAAAAATAAACAGCAGTGTGTTAAAATAAACTTTCTTATTCTCTTTCTCTCTCTCTCTCTCTCACTCTCTCTTAGACTATAAGCATTTTTACTCGCTTTCTGGGGTCGCAATGGACTCTCCTTGGGAGTGCATGATTCTCCCTGTGTTGCAATTTCCATGAGAAGCTTCAGGGGTCACTTGCTGTCTCTACAACACTTCACCTCTGATCAACCCTGTTTTCCTCTCAACTGTTTTCCGTACGTGGCAATCAGAGTATAGTGTATGTATTCTATACTGTTGTATTTCATTTAATTATATTATATTCGGTCGAACATAATTCCTATTAGATTTGAAAAACTGAATAGTATCTGACAGAAGTACAAATGGTCAATGGTAGTCAATGATATGATTGGATGTCGGTAAAAAAAATCCCAATCGATTACAATACATGATTTATTTCCCACAATCCACCTCGATAAAGTATTACATAGTTCTATAGAATATTTTAATCTTGTACATCTTCTTGTACATCTTTTCGTTCATCTTCTTGTCCACCTTCTGAATAATCGCACAAATAAATACAGTATATCAAAAAAGTACAATATTGCTACTAATTAATGTTACCAACCAAGGTTGCCTGTCTAGCGCGTGGAAGCGTCGTGATGTCCGGCACCACGTCTTGAACTTCCGGGTTGAGAATCTGAAGCAGCTTTTTCTACAGCTTCTTGTCCACCTTCTGGATAATCGCACAAATAAATACAGTATATCGAAAAAGTACAATATTGCTACTAATTAATGTTACCAACCAAGGTTGTCAAGCTGGAGCGTGGGAGCGTCGTGATGTCCGGCACCAC
>JARQSW010000370.1:2515909-2570715 GCA_030142375.1 Calameuta pallipes | reverse complement strand
AACCAAGGTTGTCAAGCTGGAGCGTGGGAGCGTCGTGATGTCCGGCACCACCTGCCGAACTTCCGGGTGCAGAATCTGAAGCAGCTTCTTCTACATCTTCTTCTACTTAATCAGGTAATTTACACGTTAAGAATTAATATTGAGATTTCATTATCTATTTATGATTATAAAAATTATTTATACTCTGTTCATTTTGTCCAGGTGAATGGTGTTGCTTATCCGGAATGTAGGTAGATGCGTTTTCCGTGTTACTATCAGATGCATAAATATAATGCGTGGATAAATCGGGTTCGATGTCGGAGACTTGGAAGTTGTCGTTTCCGGGATACATTATTACTTTTCCCAAGGCTGGACCCAAGAGGGTCGTCATTATGCAGATGACCACGGATAAGTTCATGATTGGCTAGTAAGTAATTAAAAAATGTAATACAGTACAGAGTAAAGAAGTAATTGATTCAATATGAATAACACAGTATATTAAATATTAAATAGTCTTTCCGTTGACTTAGTATTTCGTACGTATTTTAGATATAGACAAAGTTCAGCCACTGAACAACCTGCTGAGTTCCCTGTTTGACGGCGTCGTACTTAATGTCAGAGTTTAGTGTGCTTGATCCATTTATATTGTTCATAGATATCTTAAACAAATATTTTAATACATTCCGTGCGACGTTGGGTATATATGTCATTGTACAAATAAGACGCTTTTAATTTGCCAATATAGAAATATTATTTTTAGGTAGTCTCGCCTGACTTTATTTTTCTACCATATGTTAAAAGTTTACGCCACAGGTGCAAATAATATTCGCCTAATAGGGGATACTCTGTAAACCGGGATTACCGTTGTAAAAGGTATTGCAAAAATTTCTTGTTCGTTCGTTCGTATTGTTGTATGATGTTCTTAGATAATGCTGTGTTACGATAAGATGGATAATATACAGTGATTCGTCCAGACAGAACCGCAGTACATTTTCCCATATAGGACGTGGCCCCGTATCCCGTTTCTGGTTCACACTGTGGGACGACCCCCCAAGCATCCCCACCCTGTGAGCACAGCCTAACCTGTCCTAGTCTAGCCTAATGTTACCTTTCCAAGCCCAACCATTCGCAAGATCATTACAAGATCGGTTAGTGTGGGGTTGAACGATTTTTATTTAACTGAACTACCGTCAAGATCACTCTCAATCTGGACAGGAGAGGCCTAATGTAACCTACGTGTACGTCGAAATGTCCATACGGGGAAAGGTCTGTATACGAATATATAGTGATTCGACGGAATAGAACTGACAAAACTTAAAATAACGTCCGGATGAATAAAATACAGTTATTGGTTCGGTATAGCTATACATTATATGTATAATATAACTGAAGTTTATTTTTATTTAAATTCGATGGATTTGGCCAATTTCCGGACGAGTAATATAAGAATATTCGTTCGGTTGCCGGACGACTATAGCTACTCCGTAAAATATATCCGTCGTCATCAAGAGCTTCATTCAGTTCTAGCAGTAAATAGACGTAATTCGTTGACGTCACGTAAAGTGTTGTCTGTCCAAACACAGTATAACATAGGTATATAAACATTATTTCTCTAGATAGTACCTCCACGTTGTGCGGGATACTCCCAATTGACGTCCAACCCATCAAAGTTATACGTTTTAAGGAAAGCAACGACATTTTTCACGAAAGTTTCACGAGTCGTTGGATCAGTTACCATTGGACTGAAAGTAGTACTGGCATGGTTCCAACCACCAATGCTTATCATTACCTTAGTACTTGGTGAGATCTTTTTGAGGGCTACGAATTTTCGAAAGCCATCTATAATAAACAGATATAAATTTAATTCATAAATTATATGTTTATCATTAGATTAAAATTATTTTTTATGTCTTGCATTACCTTTATCACCATTTTCAGGTAAGTCGGTTCATGGATCGAATATGGTTATCGAACCATTAGCCGAAACTCCAATAAGAGCATAGATTATGTGGGTGCATATTGTGGGATCCATATGCTCTGGATTAAATAGCATATTGCCTGGTCTATATGACGTCCAGCTTTCATAGTAACACAGTATGACATGACCAAAGGCAGTTGACAATAAAATGACTTTATTTTGGAAACATTAAAAAAATCATGATAATATAATTAATACACAGGAAGTAGCATAATTTAAGTATAAAATTTGATTGGTATAATTAAAAAAGTACTCGACGATTCGCGCAAGTGTAGTTAAAATTGATTTGGCAAATTCGCCTTATGTATTCGACGCGTGAAATACAAAATTTGTAGATACCAGTGAGTAGAAAAAGGGAAATATTCGAGTACATGAGTTTGATGCGAGCGCGATAATTTGGCAGTCCTGATCGTAGTTAAATCATATAAACATTATCGCGCTTACCAATAAATAATTATTGCGCGATAAGATGTCAATTTGGAATAAGTTGAATCATCTATGATAAGATTCTTAATTTTTAATACCTACTTCATTCTTTTTTTTTAGATCTATCCATCGTGCCAATTGCTGCGTGGTGATTCGATTTTATATTTAAGAATACTGTACCAAAAGCGAAATAATTTATTAAGTCTTGATATTTGTATTTATCAGTATTTACGTAGTCACATCGACGAACTATACATAATAATAAATCCTTGTAGGATTATCGGCTGATACGATATTATTCACTGAGTAACTTACTGACAATGAGAAAATGACATTAATGAATAAGTGCGTTTTAATGGACGCCCACATAGCAAACTATATTTCAAAAACATTACAACAATATTTCCAATATTTCATTGCGACAGCCTGAAGTATAGTTGATGCCTTTATGTCAAATATTGTACAATATTTCAGGGCAAGGTAATAAATACACATAACTCTGATATATTGTTGAAATCATAAACAGTTTTTGTAGGTTGCAAAAATATTTTAGAACCGTACCTATAAAATAATTATTTTCTATTATTTAAAAAGTACTTAGCAAATATTCATTCGAACATTTTTTTTTTCCATACTATATTTCATACATTTTTATCACACTAACAGAAGAAACAAGATGAACGCAGATACTAATTACGAACTGAATTGGATTATACGATACATTGTTGGCATAGGAATTTATTTTTAGCCGCTTAATGCATAATTTTTACCATTTGCATGTCGTATCATTGATACGACATTTATATTGCAATATTCTGCAGCAGAGCGAGCGGTGTAAGATTACAGCAATATTCAAAAAATATTGCAGTAATCTTGCAATAAATTTTAGCAATATGCAGGTGACATATATGTATATGTTATAAATTATTAATATTGGGGGTTGATATTTTACAAATATCGACCAGCAATATTATGGCAATGTTATGTTTACAACTTCCTTTGCGTGTTTGCGTGCGCATTGGAAGTATTCGGGAATATTCAAGAAATATTACAGTTATATTTTATTAATATTGTGCATTGAGATTTCCGAAATATTGACTGGCAATATTATAGCAATATTATGGTTGCAACGTTCTGAGCGGACATTCCAAGTTTTCTGCAACATTCAAGAAATATTTTCAACAACTTTCACTATGTTTCCGCAATATTGCATTATTTGAAGGGACATTTTTCGCAATGTTGATAAAATATTTCTGTGCTGTGTGAGCGATTAGATTCGTGTTATATTTTAACATATATTTAGCTATCTTCGTCGTTTTTAGTTTTCGACGAATATAATATTTAATTATGATTGATTGGGCCAAGCGTTAATTCGCGAATACTAGGTACAACGTCGCTTATATTGTATTAACAGCAGGTATTTTACGTACAAATTCTTCGCAATGTTGATAAAATATTTCTTTGCTGTGTGGGCGATTAGATTCGTGTTATATTTTAAAATAAATTTAGCTATCTTCTTCGTTTTTAATTTTCTACAATCATAATATTTAATCATCATTGATTGGGCCAAGCGTTAATTGGCGAATACTAGGTACAACGTCGCTTATATTGTATTAACATCAGGTATTTTACGTACAAATTTTTCGCAATGTTGATAAAATATTTCTGTGCTGTGTGGGCGATTAGATTCGTGTTATATTTTAAAATAAATTTAGCTACCTTCTTCGTTTTTAGTTTTCTACAATCATAATATTTAATCATGATTGATTGGTCCACGCGTTGATTGGCGAATACTGGGTACAACGTGACTTACATTAACATCAGGTATTTTACGTGCAAATATTTATTACGCGTGTCAAATTTGGTTACATATAAACTGTTTAAAAAGAGATGAAGTCCTTATTATTATTTCTAGTAATTAAGCAAGTTATCTTAATGATGTTTTCCACACGGAATTTTCTTTGGTTTCGACCTCATGCCTTGGGTCAGTTTGTGATAAGCGATCATCTCATTCTCATTCAACACAACTTGTTACTAATACATTGCGCACTTGTAACGTCGTAAGGTAACAATTTATTGTTATCATATAGGAACATTAATATAATATAATACTTCCATGTCACTGCATTAAAACGGATATTGTAAAGGGTTATGTTGTTTTTTGGTAACTCTGAATCGGAATGTGATGTATCATAAATTATATTATAATTACATAGATTTTACAATTCCAGTAAATATATCTCGATTATATTTCAATTAACGTAACGTATTTAAATCTTTTTTTTCAAGTCCTGTTTGTGTACGTTCTTTTCATTTCTTTTGGCTTTATCTTTGATTATAAAGTATCAGGCGTACCTCTTAACGATGCAGGTAATTTTCTAGACTTAAGGGGACTCGGAACCCATGATTCCCATGCGATTTAAATGTAAGTGAAAAGAATTGGCAAGCAACAGATTTCTGATAGAGAATCTCTCCCAAAGCGGAATTTAGCGCGCAATCAGCTAGGACAACTATCATTTTGGCACTAATTTCGCAATAATTAAATCCAAAATGAAAGACTAGTTGGATCCAAATTTTTTGCCGACGAGAAGGATGATTTCGTGGACCCTATCGAAGGGCCAGCCAGGAGGCTGCCCTAGTATTGTAAGCCTGGGAAGAACTAGGTACCGTCGAGAACTCGATGGAGTAACAGCATCCGCATCCTGAGGCAGAGTTGCCCATGCTAATGTCCAGACGTGGAAAATTTCCTTGTTACCGGTGAGTTCTGAGGTTCGATTCGCGTGGAATTTTCTTGGCATTAATGTCGCCTGGTATCGCTATCGAATCCTTCCGATTCGAGGGTATTTTCATACTCGGGAAAATTCCGTGGTGATCGTAACCTAGCTTATTATATCTAATAATTGTGTTGATCAGATTAGTAGAAACGAATTCTAGTTAAGAGAGTTATATTCCGGATCCTGGAGTGTGGCCACTGAGCCTACGTGCCGTTATGGCTTCTCGATTACGAAACGTACCTTATTGCGCGTTTGCTTCTATGTTACTTTGCTTTCTTATTTTGAGAAGCCACTGATCTGTAATTTATCTGTTCATTATTTATTTCATTCTCGCGAAAATTAGATCTATTCGCCATTGTCTTACCCATATTATACCTGTGCTGTATTATTGTCTAATTCATATGTCCGATGATATGCCATTGCTTAGCGTTCTCTACTGGTAGTGCTATCGTTTTCTTCTAACTTTAGGGCTATAGTTCCGTGAAAGATGCGCCATTAGCTGCACCTATGTAGTACTGCTACTAGGGCTATCGCACTATCATTATTCGGCGAGTACCCGTGATTGTAATCTGTACATCTATCTGTAATTCGTCATTTTGATTCCGTTATTAGTAGGTATTGTCTTTACTATCATACAATTTTGTTCTCACGTATTCAAGTGTTTTCTGCGATCGGGTACTTAGCTACCAAGCGGTCCACTCTCGTGATTTTGGTGTCTTATTTATGTCCTAATAAAGAGGGCTTCGTTATATTTGGTTAAAAATTCTATCTTGCTACTTCTCGCGATTTCGTTATCTCCTGGTCAAAGATCCCGCTCCTCCGCCCTTGAATCGGCAGGAGCCGAAAGCTCAGTTTTCTGCCCTTGTAGTGTAATATACTATTCTTAACTATTATATATTCGATCCAACATAATTCGTATTAGATTTGAAAAACTGAATAGTATCTGAAACAAGTTCAAATGGTCAATAGTGGTCAATAATATCGTTGAATGTCGGTAGACTAAATCCCAATACATTGCAATGCATGATTTATTTCCCACAATACATCTCCAGAAAACATTACATAGTTCTATAGAGTACTTTAATCTTGTACATCTTTTTGTACATCCTCTTGTGCATCTTCTTGTACAACTTATTGTACAACTCCTTGTATAGCTTCTTGTACATCTTCTTATACACGCGCACTCTGAAAGGAAACACAGGAATTACAGCAGAGCGACATTAGTAATAATATGTTTATGAGAATCATTAGTCTATGTTAAAAAAGCAATTTCTTATGTTGGCACTACGCGTAGATGTCCACGTACAGAATGGCGTCTGTTTAATTTTCTCCCTTCCTCAGTGGGTGTACCAAAGAACGAATGCTTCCTTCACTTTGTAGAGCATTTGGATGCCCAAATTGGACCTTCCACCGCCTAAATATAATCTTAGCTACTTACACAAGAATGAAGTGCTGCCTTAGAAGCCTTGAGAAGTGGAAAATGGCCCTTGCCACAAATTCCCTTGAAGTCATCAGTTTCTATGCTCCAGAACATTATGCCAGCGAGTCCAAGCTTCTTAGCGTAATTTATTTTTATCGTTAAACTTTTTTCATTATCGAATCCTATCCACTGATTTCCACTGTAAGCATAAGGCACTTGCTGTGGCTCATACCAGACAGTAGTCCAGTTTCCACTTAACTGTTCTTCGCAAAACTCATTGTAACCTGTAATCAAAAGTATGTTCTCATAATCGTACAAATAGATACAGTATATCAAAATAGTAAAATATTGCTAATAATTAATTTTACCGACCAAGACTACCAGCGCCGCCCGTGTAGGGGCCGGCAACTCCGGGACCAGCTGACGGACTTCCGGGTGTAGTCTTTGAAGTATCGGCCAATGTGAATGTTCTTCCATAAAGAGGCAATCCAAGTACCAATTTCGAAGCAGGAGCGCCACTATTCAGCCAGAAGTTGACGGCTGCTACCTATCAAGGATTCAGATATCTTTAGATCTTTTGACAATTAAATGGCAGCAGGACTTACTATATTGTTCTGCAATAAGGTAGCATTATTTGCTTGATAAGGGGCAGCATACATTGGTGCGTGATGTCCTACAACGTCAGAGGAAGATGCAGTAGTCAAGTCATAAGTCATGAGACTAATGTAATCGAAGATTCTGTAAAGAAATATGTATAGACGAATTAATTATTGGAAAAAATATTCATCTCAATAAATAAGAGCGGTGAATCCCTTACTTGGCTAGTGCCGGAATGTCGTAAGACGGAGTTGCAAGATCTTCGGTAGATCCAACTGCAGCAGTTAGGAGGAGTCCTTTCTCTGCAAATGCTGCCTTCAGTTGTTTCATAAGTGCAACGAAGCCTTCCTTGTCGCCCGGCACTCCTGCGATACAACGCGAGTCAAATTAATGAAGAATGAAATACGTTCACAAGCACTCGAGGTACTTCGAGTGCAAAGATGCGTATAATACAAGTGTCCAAGTAATATTATCAAACATATAAAACTGAAGCTGCCGTTAAACGATTTTTAAAAGTATTTCATAAAACTCTGTGATTCATAAAATATGTTAAATTTGGAATTTTTACATAATTTTCTGGTTTCGATTATTTTTCGTCAAAAATCCATTTCTGACTGCTATCCCGCCGCGGAAAGCCGTTACGGTTCTAATACGAGATTGAACTTATTCTCGTATACGTCTGTAATATGTTCCCAAAAAAAACTTCGATCACTTCATTTTATAAGGCGCGAAGCTTAATCTCTGAAATCCGCTGGGTCCATTGCATATTTTATATTTCAAATTTCAAGATGATCAACATGAGAAATATGAAATTGAAACGCGTACCAGACCTTTTTCCATATGTCTTTGCAATAACGTTTCATTTTTTAAAGTGACAATCATTAGAAATACATGAGCCGTCAGTTCATGCTAACAACTTCACACTGGTCGGATATCGTCTACTTTCTGCACTTTCAAGACAAAATAATAAATATTAATACCTCCACGTTGACAGGGATACTCCCAATCCATCTCCAGTCCATCAAATTTATACGTTATCAGAAAATCAACAGCGCTTTTCACAAATTTCGTACGTAAAGTAGGATTGTTCACGACGATACTGAAGTTCATGCTGCCTGCATTCCATCCACCGATGCCAACGAGTACTTTAGGTGCTGTTGCCGTCTTCTTCAGATCGGTAAGCTTCCCGAAATTATCTACATGATTCAGAAGAATTAATTAACCAGGTAATTAGCACGTTAAAAATTAATATTGAGATTTCATTATACTTGTAAATTCAATGTATGATTATATTAATTATCCATACTCTTTCCACCACCGTCAGCTACATCGTTCCACGGATCCAGAATTTTGACACTTCCCTCTCCCGTGATACCAATAAATGCATAAATATAATGCGTGCATAAATTGGCTTCGATGTCGGACACTTCGAAGTTGCCATTTCCGACACGATACGTAGCCCAACTTGCGAAATAGCACATCATTACTTTTCCCATGGCTGGACCCAAGAGGGTCGTCATTATGCAGATGATCACGAACAAATTCATGATTGCCTGGTAGGTGATAACTTTAATACAGTACAGAGTAAAGGAGTAATTGATTGAATATGAATAACACAGTATATTAAATATTAAATAGTCTTTCCGTTGACTTAGTATTGCGCACCGTTTTTGGATATGGTCAATGCTCAGCTACTGGTCTGCGTGCTGATTTCTCTGCTTTACGGCGTCGTACTGAATATCCGAATTTAGTGCACTCGGTACATATATATTATTCATAGGTATCATGAACAAATACTTTAACACTTCCGTGCTAGGTGGGGCGTATACGCCCCTACACGAATAAGAAACTCCTTATTGGCCAATAGAAAAAATATTAGCCTGCAATGTTCTCGTTTGAATTTAATTGTCTACCATAAATTAAAAGATTGCGCGACAGGTGCGAAAAATATTCACGTAAGAGGAGATACTCAGCTGTGAAAGATATTTCAAAATTTCCTTGTTGGTTCGTTCGTATTAAAAAATAATGTTCTTAGATGATTTTGTGTTACGGCAAGATATAATTCACATCATTGTAATAAATGTCAATATTGTTTAACAGATTCACACTTGAATTGACAATGACGGGTGAAGATTTTAATAGATTAGATAATTATAAAACATTTTATTTAATGTGTGATTTTTCATTCTGTGTCTTCAGTATTTCTATATTGCATGCATGTTGTGAGTTACCATAATCCTCGATGAAAAAGCTTGAGAAAAACCACCCTCGAGGAGTCCAACTTTGGGGGCTAATTTCACTCCCTAAAACTGTTTTTCTTCCGATAAAAAAGAGACCACGTGTCTTAAATTTTGACGGAGAATATTATATTTAAAAACGAACGAAATCAGAGAAAAAAACTTTTCGTTTCATCTGTGCTTTTTCATTCTGTATCTTCAGTGTTTCTATATTGCATGTAAGTTGTAAGTTACTATAACCCTCGATGAAAAACCTTGTTCTAATGTGTTCCAAAATAGATGTCGATAAAGCCCATATTCGGTACTTTACATAGACAAAAAATTAGGCAAAACTGCTTGCCAGTGAGAAGAGAAAAAGTTTTCTATGAAAAATTATGACCAGTGACGGAAATTGGTTCTGTTGCAATAATCCAAAGTCAGTGGAATGGTAAGCAGACCTTCGGTGACAATGATGGTACCCATGTGGCCGTTGCGATATAGAAAAGAATAACGGACTCGAGTGAGAAGTGTTACGACACCTGCTGAATTTTCCACACATTGAATCTTCTGATTCTCATTTGCTCAGCTGGCTGCAGCACGTCCTTGACGAGACACATTTTCGAGACATAGAGAACATTAATTTGAGAATCTATCGATAATCTCATCGACTCCTAATTTTCTTCTTTTTCTGCTTGATCCTCACTGGCTTTGTGCTCTACATATATAGTCAAGTGCCAGCGACTCCTAACCTGAAGAATTCTTTTGGAACGATATTTATCAATTCCCTGACAATAGATGGCGGGATGGTACAAAGCGCGGGGAAATATATTAAGGATGATCGAACAGTGTATTTTGAATAATAATAAAGATTTGCGGTAAATTAATTCATTCATCAGAAAAATCATATGAAGGATATAAAAAAAATTATCAATACAGTTCCCTACCAAACCCTACCACCGACCGAACCACCTTCGAAACCACTACGGTGGTTTTCTACAAAGGGTATACCAAGCGTTTTATCCGAACCAGTGCACAAAGCACCGTTCACCCAGCCCAAAATCAGCCGCGGAGCTTTCAGATCGTGGTTTCGATGGTGGAAACGACTGAATAACGGTAGTTTGCGTCGTGGTTCGAGCAAAATATGTGGTATACTTTTTGGACGAAACCATCGTAGCGGAAACCACTGTGAAACGGTGGTGAATTTCGCAGTCGCCGGGTCTGCTAGGTTTTTCTTTGTATAAGACTTGAGCGTGTGATAAAATATACAGGCTTGATTTCCACGGATATTTGACGCACGTTTTTTGCTTGTGGAAATAACCTGTTTATTGAAGACAATAAATTGGAGTAAGATAAGATATTGGTAAAGAGATTCACTGATAAGCGATTTTATGCCGTGTTCTTTAAATAGAAGATCACTAAGAACTTTACAAATTTAACAAATTAGTTTACCTGAGACTGTATATAAAATTACTGTAGGATAACGATATTTTTCCTCTCAGATACCTGCGAAATATCGGGATACCGACGTTCTATAGGCACGTAGGAATGAAATGTCTGACATGTCACAGTGAATAACACGGCAAAATGTATACTGTTTCTGACACGAATAGTACGATTAAAACTATTTGCGATAGGAAGGCGCTGATTTCCAACGTTCATTTTCTAGTGGTTTGTATGCTTAATATAATCTGTTAAATATATATGAAATGCAAAAAATTTATGTAGACGATCTCGTAATGCATAGAGAAACTCTATGGGTTCTGTATTATTTTGAATTTTGGAACTGAATAGTATTTGATAGTAGTACAAATGAGTACTATAATATTTATGGTTAATAGTAATCCATGATATTTTTTTATGCGAATAATACAATTACAAATGTTACAATGCTCATTTTATTTACTATCATCCGTCATAATAAAATATTACATGGTTCCATGGTGTATTTCAATCTTGTACATCTCCTTTAAGCTTCCGTGGTCTAAAAGGAAACAGCGATTAGAGTAGAGCAACGTTAATAATATTCATAGTATATTTATGTAGCTTGCAAAAATGCACATTAGTAGATTTCCCAGAACTGGACCCAAGAGGGATGCTATTATGCAGATGATTACGGTGAACTCCTGAGTGTACTGTATCTCAAATACGTACCTTAACGAAAAAAAGACTTCTCATTGGCTAATATGAAAATATTAATTTGAGATACTCGCCTTCATCTTTAACAGTATATCGTATCTTGGGAGGTCATAGTATTTTGAATAATACGTTACGTTAAAGAGGATATTTAGTTCAAATTTGGTTCACATTGACGTCATTTGACTAATATTTAACAGCGTTTAACGGATTGACACCTGAATCTACGAATTATTTATTGATAAACGATTTCGTGTCGTATTCTGTAAGCAGATCAGAAAGACTTGAAAAATATATGAAATTAGCTTTTCACACAATACAGAATATCCAAACAACACCCGAATTATGCCTGCGATGTCCTACTGACATTCCGTTGAAAAATAGTTTCATTTTATATTTATAAGGACATTGGTTACGTAAGGTAAGGTACTTGCTTGAATAAATCCTAGTAAATGTTTAATCATTTGACAATTTATTTCAAACTCATTTTTTACTCGGGTTCAAGATACAGTCTGTCATCCAGGTAGTACTAGATTTATGACGTGTATCTCTCAGAGAAGGAAAATCATATGAGATCGTTATTAGTATAAATTTAAAATATGAAGAATTTCAGTGTACTTGGACACTTGAAATTAACGTTATATATCTATATATATATATATATTCATACAAGATTTATTCACGGCAAACGCACCAGCTGAAGTTTAATGCGATTGAACAATTTTGTTCATCAACGCAGTGTGGCCTTGTTAAACAAATGAAAGAATTTGAAATTCACGATAAAACTAATGTTCGCGACGTTAACTTTCATTTTTTTTAATGATGCCACCCTGCTCTGATTCATAAAATCACCCATTCACGGCCAATTTCAGGTGGTGCATTTGCCGTGAATAAACCTGTATATAATATTGGGGCTTCGTCCATCCACAGTGTTGCTACGCAATGAGAACTGAAGGTAAAGCCAAAAATCTTGACGTCATACAATACGAGTAAAATGGAGTATAAATTTGCTTGGTTAACGTAATTATTATAATTTGATTATATTTCGTGCATTCTATCAATGGTTACTTATCGCCTTAGATATCCCTGCTCCCTTTTCCCCTTTTTTGTTTCTTTGTTTTCTTTAAGAAGTAGAAATGTCTTGGTCGGTTTCTGGAGTGAACTAACAGAAAGAGGGCCGCAGCTCGAGAGTAAGTTGCCATTGGCCGAGGATTCGACTGAATTCAAATAACAAATATATTTCTGTAACAAAGTAAAATTCGATAAAATCATTAAATCAACATCAATCGAGAGAAGTAAAGCGAAAGGTGACGCGTAAGCGACTCACATTACCCCAAAATCAAAGTTTATCAATGCAAAAGTCATTAGTTGTTTTCGATCGGCTTCAATCGATTCGTAATAGAGACAAATGAGCTCATTGAATTTGTACCATTAAACTTATACTGTAACTGTTATACAATATACGATTGAAATGGAGTAAGTTTAATGAGAATATTGTCCAAGAAAATTTATACCCACTTAAGTGTTCTTTAGGTTATCTGTTTTTTTTTTTTCACGTCTTTTCCCTTTCCTTCCGGGTCGACATATTACGAATGCACGCTAATCCACGTACTCACGCTCAATATACACAATTTTCATTTCCTTTCACTCCTTCCTGCTTTTTTCTTTCTCTTTTCTCTCTTCCTGTTATCATTCATGAAGGTGACGCGTTATCTATACCGTTTATCGTGACTATACAGTTATTGCTATGGAAGCAGTACGATGATTCAGAGCAACGATAAATTCAATCGAATTTATTATAATGTATATTGTCATTATATATAATCTATTATATACTTGTATAATTAAAAGTACAATACTTGTTCATTACAGTTGCGCCCTTTAATAGTGTTGCCGACAGACAGTTATGAAATTGAATTCATTGGAATTCAAATAACCGCGTTTGACACATCTTAGTAGGTAAACTTAATAACACATTTTTTTCGAGTAAACCTTTTTTTTCAACATATACGTTTTTTTTTTCTTTTCTTTGCTTTTTGCTATATAATTGTATTGTTATATACATAACACGTCTAGCGATAACTACAAGTCACAACAGCTAATAACTCTCTTCGCCATGCCCAATACTGTCTGGAGTTCCTTTGTCCCATCCAGCCGATAATCCTTACAACATAATTATCCTTAAAATCATAATTAATTTGTCGCACTGTAGCTACTACTATGGTATATCATTCCTCGATGCATTCGGACAGTTGACCCTTCACTTATATGTTTTACCACTTTGTTATATTCCAGAGAAAGAAACAAAATGGCCACGACTCCTTGCAGGAGGCAGTTACGCATAGTCTTCTTAATCAATTTAATTTTTCCTTTTCCTTCAAAAGTTCATCGATAGGCCTCGCAAAATACAGTGGGGATCTTACAATTAGATCCCGCGATCGACCGACTCGATCGAGCACAATTTGTCAAGGAGTGATCGATCGAGAGCACAAAGCAAATAGCGGCGAAAGCAAGTCCGACGGGAACGTCCGAATGAATCGACGAGAGTCAGCGAATAAAAGACAAATTATCAAACAACTTGTTGTATTGACTTTTACATCCCATACGTAGAACTTACATGCCAAATTCTCATGGTTTATATATGTATCGGCATGTGTATATAATGATAAGTATGTACCGCATATAATTACACCCTCGTGAAATCGCGCGTGCACACTTAATATTTCCTACGCATTTTTAACGTGTTTCTTCTCTGTCTCATCGTATGTAACCGCGTGTATACGTAATTTATTTCTTGTCAGTTAAACCCTTCTTTTTCCATCTTCTTCGAATTTAATTAGGGTACAGAGTATAATCATGTGCGTGTATAACTTTGTGTATCGTATATATAGCTATCTCCAATTTTTTCTCCACTTCTGTTCTGTGTGCCTGTATTCCTTTGTTCTCTGTATCCTCGAGAAGCAAAATCATACTTGTTCCGATGCCATGAAAAGGGTGTCCCGTCTTGCGGTGTACGTTGTACCTGGTATATGTGTTGTATTATTTATACTAAAGTTTTACGACAGAACGCACGGATGAAATGTGAACGCTAAATTACATTGAAGTTCCTCTACCCGTCTACCCAGTGACGCTCTGACACGCGTAGTTTCCTCATAGCTGATACCACTTTTTGTCTTTATATTTGAGCATGAGACCGTGCGCCGATTGCGAGAAGTTGTCGGCCTCGGACATCATACGTGCCGTTCGATCCTCCAGCTGAGACAATTTGTCACCGCGTTCCATAACCATTTGATGAGCCATGGCTACATCCCCGGTAGCCGTCGAGACTCGTTCTCGCAGACCCTCGGTGTTCGTCAACGGACCTGGTATATGCTTTGCCACTGTGCGAGAAGCACGACCACTGGACTCACCGACTGTAAATGACAATTGATACATTGCCGACAATGGAGTCATCGACCATATTGGATCTATCATTTTACATATCGGTGAATGAAGTAAAATCTCTAGAATACGTTGTGCAGAATTTATAACTGTTTCAGGATTCTTACACAGCTCTTCTCGGTCTAGGCTCCTCGATCCGCCACCGAATAAACCCTTGAAGAAGCTTTCCTTAGGTGGTTCCGGCATGTCGTGTCCAATGAACATGTCTCCCATCATTTCCGTTAGCTCGGAACTGCAACGAACATTCCCACAATGCACTGAACATTCATCTCAACGATATTGACGTGGTAAAATATTGAAACGTTAATTAAAAGGGAATACAAACCAGAATTCGCTGGAGACTGAAAACTTTTGTATCTCTGTAGGCGACGAGAGGTACAGTCCGTGTCCTTTGTTGCTGAAGCAGAGCGTCCTTGCGATTCTGTAAAAAAACAATATCTTCTTCACCTGCGCGTATCCCGTTCAAATAAGATGAATTCTGTGCACAGCCGAAGATACAATAGCATAAGTGCATCGAGTGTAGTATAGTGACAGTAACAGAATCAGTACTAGCAGTAGTAGTAGGAGTAGTAGTAGCAGTAGTAGTCCACTAGAGGTTGCAGTGAAGATCCAAATTTGTTTTAAAATAAAAACTGTACAATATAAATAACTGATTATTTTGTCTATGAGAAAGTAAAAGTAAAATGAAATATTAAACGTCAGAACACAATAGACACCGAAGTACCAGCATCGGGTATGCATTCTCCATTTAATATGAATGATGAGCAGTGAGGAATGATTAGAAGAATTTAATAAACAGGGCTTACTGTATTTCTCGTGTACGATTTTATGTGCAATGTGTAATACTGTGAGCTTTACTTTGATTGATGACTTACTGATCGGTATCGCCATTTACAAAGAGTTGGTGACCCCATATGGACAACATGGGGTCTACAATGCCGTGTTTTGTCGTCTGAAAACTGTTAGAGATTACAGAGACAGGAGAAAGGAGTCGTTGCTTAATGTAACGCAAAATTCATTTTCGCACACTTCAATTGTCTACATATGTATACATTAAGGCATTGATATTAGGCAACGGTCATTATTATATGTTATATCCCTTAAGGGATAACGCTACCAGGTGTAGGCATCGCGCGACAATGTAAACACTTATTGTACCAAGTTCATTGAACTCTGGCAGTGTGTTGTGACGCAAAAAATGTTCCAAACAATTGATTTTAATATCGATCGATCACTCGAGACGTTGTGCGCGTCTATAATATTTCTTCGATGTATTTTCGTAATTAAAGTATCAACCGCGTATATAAATGAATTCGAAACGATCTCCCTTCAAATCTCTTCTCACCTTTTTCTCTTTAAAGCTCCGTGGAGATGAAACAAAAATTCGTTTTCGTCCCTTACCAATTCCTTACGTGTAATGCAAAGCGAATTCAAGTTTTTGTACGAACAAAAAATTGCCATAAACTAATAATTCGTGTTTGACGTAATAACAATGATGACAACTGCTCGGATATATCGATGATGATCGATTGACGATATATGCGCAGAGTTGAGAGAAACAGGCAAAGTGAACGAAAATTCAGGTACGCAATGAGTATGAAAATTACTGACAGTTTGATAATAAAATTTGTTTATCGTCATAGCCGTGAGATTACATTTTTTTTTTAATAATAATTTCAGGCATTCGATGCATAGAGTGCTTTATAGTTGCGATAACACTACGCCAGGCATATCTCGAGCGCTTTTAAGGTTAATATGTAAGTGCATAGTTGGTTAGCGAGAGACAAAGATAGACAAAGAAAATTAAACTAGCATGCCAGAGACAATCCCTTCATTTTATTTGTTGTGTATGAAAGAGTATAGGTTTATTAAGAGCCAGAGACGTACTACTCGAAGTTAGCCTATACGTACATACATACTGTATGTACAACTTTGTATATAATAAATGATCCTTCATCACTGAGCACGTGGTGCACGAGAAATTGATATAATTTTGCTCAAGATGCGACGATTCTTGCTTAACGAATCAATAAACACACTTAAAATATTGGATTAAAAAAAAATTTTAATTATATACAATAAACTATAGTTCATTGGTTATATTGTGTTTAATTTTATTAAAATTTTTTTTGAACTATAGTTCATTGGTTATATTCTTATTAAGTTTTTATTCTGCTTCATCAAATGTTTAGGCAGTGAATGCGGAACGAACATTGAATTGGAATAAGCTATAGATATTATTGATGGAAATTTTATCAATAGACAGAGTAAGAAAATGTATAGGGATAAGTGAGGAAGGAGATAGTTGATTCATTAATATCATTTAATTTGGTACTTTATAATCAATAGTTTCCAACGTCTATTCTAATGGATCGGAATGACTGTTTTGGCAAAAGAGCTGATGGATAATAATAATTTTTTAAAAATCTATTTACTGTAAGAACTATTTGAACACGGATCAATAGCCAACGAGAGTCTACATGAGTTTTACTAAGCAACAAAAAATTATTACTCTCATCTGACGAACTCATGATTCTTGGACAAGATTTGCTATTCATTCGCATAGTCGATGGATGATCAATTAAAAAAAGAAGTCAAATCATCTGATCGAATATTTACTGAAAAATCGTGCCAAGCGAACGCTCGCGTCATAATACGTGTCTGAAAAGATGATGCCGAATGTTGAATTATTACTTTGTAATATCGTATGAACCTTTATATATATATTGTATATATATATATTGTAGTACTGATAAACATTCTAAAATTGCACAACCCTAACGCCCCGTTACTAAACGTAGCCCATGAATAAGTTAAAAAAATATATTCCACTCTGCCTGATGACTGCGTAAAAGATAACGCAGTTAAGATCGGCAATAAAATAATATAAGATAACCCAAATTGTCAAAGACTCGACGAACTTTGTAGAACAAAATGGGAACTCATGGTTAAAAATAAAGTAAACAGGAATGAATAACCATTTGTCACGTAGACGTCAGGTTATTACGCGATTCATGTTTGCATGGCATTAAGGTGGCTAATGTAATGTTACATGACTACTATACGAGTGCCACGTAAGTAATTAAACGACGCAATCTTTGCGTCATGTCGCGTTAATGAGCGACATAAAAATATTCGGGAGGTATGTCTCTCTGGAGATGCTTGAATTCGGTGCAGCTATAATTCCACGAGATGGTGCTCTCGGTGAATATCTATAAGCGTATAGTAGGTGCACGGCAATGAAGAAAAACGGTGAATTGAAAATGGATAATTTAAAGTATTTCGTAATGAACGTCAGAATCGGATAAATATTTTTCGTGTATTCAATTTCCAGTAATGATAAATAGTGCCAGAAGATAAGACGAATATAACACGTCCGCATTAGTGCTTATATTATATTAAATTGGGCAAATATCGTTATCGACAAAATCAATGACATAGAAGTAAGGGGCCTGTCGCTTACCTGAGATCCAAAAGTGGCAGAAAGTCCACATCGATCAGCGGCCTAAGACTAGGCAGACTGTACGTAGCTATGTGTCCGCTTGAGACATAGCAGACGAGGCAGACGCTGTCTAACAAAAAATAAAAATAGAAACGAGGATGATTACGGGTAACGAATAAATGATCCATTGACAGGAGAGAAGATATGAAGAAAAAACTGACCATACCAAAATACATATAGATAAATATTTGCTAACCTTTCAGCGAAGTTATTTCCGCTTTGATCACGATATCGGCGTCAGCCAATTGTTGCCTGTAGACGCAATTTTGAGACGGCAGAGCAACGACACGCGCCTGTTTCTCGGACGTCAGTACGACAAATTGTCGATCTTCAAATCCATCGCCCACGCCTTGTGCATTTAGGGAGGATGACTTGCTGTTTGCAAATTTCCCTTGGGCCTCTGCAACGAATACATTGAACTCACTGAGTATAAATAAGATTCGAGAGGTCCTACGCGGACTCTGCACTGGTCAATAAAATACTGGTGCTTACTATTGCGATCCCTGTAGTCAAGATTCTCATCCTTCCAAGACTCGTAGGAGTACGGAATGAGAGCACCGTTGCAATCCAGGAAGGACATAGTTAAGATGGAGCCTTTTAACTTAAACATAGAACCACCTGGAATAGAAAAGAAACGTGTAAGCATGCCACTCTTCGTTCACCCAACGTTAACCAATAACGACGTGGACGTATAAAGTAATTAAGTAAGAATTACGAGTAACGGCAATACTGACTATAAGTAGAGACGATCACAGGCTGCGAATCTCGTTCGCCATGGGCAGGCGCATTAAAGACAATAGTTTGTATGGAACCCAAAGATGTGCCAATCCATAAGGTTGGTAAAGCACTAGCATCTGGAGAAAAGGGAAAATTATAAAAATATAATAAACGCCAACGAGAAGAATGTTTCGGAATCTAATTTTTTTTTTCATAAAGAAAAAAATCATACCGCTTTTCTTTGTATAAGAATCGGCGAATGTAAGGCAGCTGATGGTTTCGGTGGCAATGTTCTCCAACGAGGACATACTCGAACTTCGTGAGCGCTGGAACGAACTGTCCAGCTTGTCTACCCGGCCAGCATTCCCAAAAACAAAGTGAAACATTATTCATAGAGTAAACAGCTCGCCCGTGAATTGCTACCAGAGGCATGCATAACGATAATAAAAGTAACACGTGGCTCAAAGAAGTTCTTGTCGAAGACAATAGAAGATGTATGGTTCATAACGAGTACAAATGACGAAGAAAAAAGTGATGACGATTTCAGTGGTACAATAAGAATTTTTTGTAGTAACAAAAATAATATACATATATGTGTGTATAAGTAGGTATATAAGATAACAGCAACAACAATGACAGCAACAGCAACAATAATAACAATAATAGTACTAACAACAGTAATAATAAGAATAAGTACAACAGCCCGGTGAACATCAACAGCCACCGTGTACAGGCTGCTTATGTTTAATTGATCTCTTATCCTTATTGTATTACAAAAAAAAATTGACCGATCATCTGACACTGACCCTTCGTGACCTACGGTACAGTACATACACACGTTCAATACGTCCAATGAAGGATTGGGCATAAAATAAAATAGTCAATTATTGTTAACGTTAATACCACGTGATTCCCCAATATGCGGCATGCATGTGTTAACTGCTCAGGAATGAGCAGGTGGCGTCCGTTCATTGTGAAAATAAATTGCTACGAATGATAACATTGATCGACGATTATTTAAAAAGAAAATAGTATGTAGCATGATCGTTGACAGGTAAGTTTCACTTGACGAGTACGCCGACACAATTAATAAGCAGCTTATGAAGGGTGAACAGAAAGAATATTCGAAAGAAAAATGAACGGGGATTTTCGTAATACAAAGTGACATCAGAGTGGAAAAAGGGTGACGTCACGATCAGCGCACTAAGCTTAGATCCGTATCACAATAATTGACTGTGATCGTTACATGGATCACAATTCCTTCAACTATATATGCGGTGCTTAGACGAAAGCAAATCCCGTCTATTATAAGCGTCCTTGGATTTACGGATATCGTCAGTAGCTATTCGAGCAGCTTGAAAGCAAAGTCTAATGATAATATAAGTTCTGTCATTTAAAAAAAATTGTATAACCTTGCTTGCAAAATGCTCGATCCTTTCCAGCGTCTGTTTCGACGTACTGGACATAGAGACAGAGACAAGATCCGTCGTCGTCATTGTGATCGGCACCGTAAACTGAACTTAATGTACATGCGACTATGAATTACGGCAGTGTAAAGCAAGATGATCTTCGCTAAAGAGTAAAAGAAAAAAAAACAGTCAAAGTACATCGACATAAAGAAAACCGTAATAAGAAATAATAATAGAAGAATAACATAGGACGAAGAATATTCGTTGCTCGATGATGCTCTTGTAAAACGGCCATAGACGTAACGTTAGAGTGACTTTCGACGTGGAGTGCAGCGTCGTATTTATTAACATAGAGATTCGGCGGGTTAGTTAAGATGGTAAGTGGCGCCAATGGGGGGTAAGAGTGAACGGACGAGTGGGTAACTAAATGAATGAGAATATAAATGCACGAGGATAGACATGAGTATGAGAAGAATGCAGAGTTCGACATTGATAAATAAACACAGACCAGACAGTACCTACTATAATAGTGACAGTACACGGACAGCTCTCTGACGTAACGTAAACTTAAGTAAAAAAAAACCTTTGACATTAAAAATCAATAACAATACACGTGAATTGTCGTGATCTGGATCGGTCTGACGGATAAATCAAATAGCATTAGAGGAATCATTAAGAAATTCAAAGATGGCTCCCTCGAGTTGACCTGACCAGACAAAAAGAGAGAAATAGGACATACTGAGATACAGGAAAGAGATAGAGAGAGAGAGAGAAAGAGAGAGAGGGGGGGGGGGGAGAAAACGAAAAATAGACATATGATAGAGTCAGCTGATAAATAAATAATGTCTACGAGAGTTTTGAATTAAATTGGGCGTCTGTACTACCAAAGCTGCTGTACTGTCTGGCGTTGGCGAGGATATACTGGGAGGTCATAGAAGCCTGAGAAGTGGTTGCGTTTGGTTGGTAGTTACGAATCTCAACACTGCGTTGCGCGTGGAATGGGAAGCTTGATGAAAAGCTGCCGGAAGTCGAACCATCCGCGTCGTAGTGGCTGATCGTAGTGCTAAGACACTTCTGTAATTTGCGGATACCTTGCGAGCGAGAATGCCGAACGGGCTCTAAGACATCGAGCCTAGTGGCTGACGTAGCTTTACGGAATCGTGTGTTACTGACACTTCCGTCATTATTAGTATTGCCAGCAGCATCGCCACCACCGGTATTGCTAGTATTGATTGTAGCAGTGTTATTGGTACCTGTAGTGGTACCACCGTTGGCTGTGCCACGGTAACCAGAAGTACCACTTGTACCGATGCTACCAAGAAGACCACCAGTATTCCCACCACCACCACCACCACCACCACCACCACCACCAGTTATACATGATCCAACACCATCGTTATCACCAGTATCAACTCGTTCAGATATGACACCAACTGCATTACCACCAACACCACCACCACCACTACTACCACCTCTTCCGGTTGTCGGTGATATGCACATCCCGTTCATCTACAAACGACGTAAATCCCATATACAATGTAACATGATAACAGTAGCTAGTTAACCACGGATAATATTATCCATTGAAATTACACAAAAAAACAACTATTCGTTAATTAACATACATTTTTAGATTGGTTATTATGAGAAAGAGAGAGAGAGAGAGAGAGAGAGATATTCAGAAAAAGTCTTCTTGGAAAGACCGTCCTGAGATCACGAGGGACAGAAAAAGAAAGAGAGAGAGAGAGAGAGACAGAGAGAGAAATAAGGGAAGAGTGGATCGAAGAGAAAAATTGTAGTGAGAGTCCTTTACTTGGTTATCGGAGGATGGCAGAGATGTTATCGACATTGAAGGATGAATGTAGATTCTACGTGTATGATAACTGGATATCAATGAAGATGAAGATCATTGTACAAAAAATCGTTGGGAATGTCAATTAGCATTTTTTAGGACAAAAATTCTAGTAGTCGCATGTGTGGATTTTGTAAATAGGAGAGCATTTTTGATTGTATAAACTTGAATTATCAGCTGCACGAAAGTTAATGGTAAATTACTGTAATTGGTTGATCGATCGTTTGATTATCATGTAAAATGTATTAAGCGTTAACTTAACCCCAGTGTTATTGTCACCCTCGCTATATCTGACCTACGTTAACGTCCTGCCGCACAGAAGTCATAGCGAACAATGCCTTTTGCATTTTCGAACGAAAAACAAAATGATCACATACACACATGTTACGCACGCACGCGCATCTCGCATACAAAATACGTATGGTATACGTATATACATATAGTATAGTATAAATGATTCGTTTAATTGAAGCAGAGCAAATAAAGTTATATTTATCGTTTTATTATTTTAGCGTAAATTATTTAAGAATACGCTATGTGGAATAAGCGTCGTGTAAAATTGTGCAGTCTTCTACAGCAGTCAGTCAATATATTATGCAAACGTAGCCGTGTCAAGTTAAGTACCGTGTTATTCGATGTTAAATCATTTCTCCAACGTAAGAAGCAGATTGTCAATAATAAAAAAAGATATAAAAGAACAAATAGCCCACGAGCTCTTAAACCTCTATGATCAGAACATGCATTGTTACAACACCTAATTAAAATATTATCCCTTCGTGTATCTATAGACACAGTCAGCAGTATCATCATTGTCATTCTGACTATCACGAGAGTCATTAATTTATTATAATTATATTTAATGTCATCATCAGCATTATCATCATTACCAATCATCACCATTATTATTGCTATTATTATTACTATTGCTATTGCGTGCAAGCCATCTAGATGTCCTTGAGAACGCCGAATAAAAAAGAAGCATTTTCGTACCGAGAGAAAGGTGTTTTCATGTATATCTGTACGCCCAAGTATTATAATGAAGCTGCGTGCTACGCGGGAATTAAGTTACTGTCACCAAGGAGAAAGCTAGTAAAGGGAGTCAGTAGGCTTACAATTAGTAGGACCTACGGCGTTTAATGTGCCTGGAGGTTCACTTTACTAGTTTTACCTCGATGATACGGTATATTTCACTAGAGTTCAGTATACAGAGAACGCATTCGATATGTGTGTCTTCATAATGACCGTATAAATGTTATTGTATAAAATGATCATATATATGTGTCTCTTATGACACTATGTATTATATATGTATATATATGAAGTGCGTACAAGTCACCAAGTAAAATGGTTTTACGTCGAGTAGCGAAAAATAAAAAGAATTATTAAAAAGAAAATATTCGATATCGTTTAGTTTAAATAACGTTTTTAAATTTGTCCCGCTTTCCCGCCAATTCCTGTCCGATCACTTTTATACACCATTATGAGCTCTCAACGATCTACTTGACACGAATAATAATCAATCGTTAACTATATTAGCGAACAATGATTGTCGTAACTTTTCTCTCGGTTTGGTATGTGGGGGGGAGGAGGAACCAAATTCATTTGGAACCTTATTTTTACCTGAATCAAACTTGCCATCAGGGAAGACCGCGAAATTGATTTGAACCTGAAAAAGCGTTAAAGTACAATATCCACCTGTTGTACGCGTAATCGAATATACACGGAACGTGATTTATAAATTTATGAAACAAAAAAAAAACAGTTATATAAAAAAAAAGAGAAACCGTCGACTTCTACCTTCTTTTTTACTTTTTGTACCTTTACCGCCCCCTTAGAAATATCAATTCATTTTTTATTAACGCTCCTACTCGAAGAGAGCAGCCATTTTGATTTACGGCACAAATAATGATAATAAGCAGAAAAGTCGAATCATTGCCGCCACAACAATCTGTTATTCGATGTACAAAACCACCGTTTAGGTAAAAAGTGGATTTAGAATCGTGCAAAAAAATTGCGTGTATCGTAATGCGTGGTCATGTTTACATTATGTGCTTTTGTATTAACATGTATGTCTCTGTCGGGACTCGTTACGTAATTTGATATCGTGTAAACGTATAATAGAGGCAACAAAGCTAAAGTCTGATGGCGCGTGAGATAAAGATTGCGGGATAGCGTGAAAGAGTCTATGTGCTGCGGCATTCGGTAAGCATGCAAATTCATAGGAAGCCAATTGTGAGTTAGCGCCTGTTAAAGGTAACAAAGAAATTAAAGGTGTCTACTCTTTCCTTTAATCTGGAAAACTTTGTTTACATTTTTTTTTTCTATTTGAATAAACGGCTTTTTTGTTTTAATTATCAACACTGATCACTTTCATTTTTCGTACTTCTATATGCTCGCTTGATATCATTTTAAATAATAATACATTTGTGCAGCACCCTGGACACTCTGTATAATCAGAGGTTTCGGTGACTTTGAATACAGGGATAATAGTCGAGTTGAGAGGTTTAACGATAATTATGAATTATTTTGAAACATGTCGCAGCATCCAGGATCTTTAGAAACGTAGACACCCTCTCAATCCTTTGCTTTCTTCTTTTTTAATTACTGACAACCGTATTACGTGTGGGCTAGCTTTATTTTTTGGATAACCATCTGCACTCTTCCATAAATGACAGACAATTTTTCTATACATGCTTCACGTGTACCATATAGAATTTTAGCTTCTAGTAATACTTTTGATTGTTTCTATAACCTGATTGACTGACCATTATATAAGACTTTATATACATATACATATACATATATAATATGCATTCGGACACAATCAGATTTCATGTATTCCACATAACTGTTCTCGAAAGCGTTTCACCTATTTTTCAGGCTCTAATCCTTAAGCACGTCGCGGTTATCGCTTAAGCATTTAAATGTTTTATACAAAGAACCCACATATCAGTGAAAAAAATGGCGTCTCGACAAAACAGCTGACATGAGAGACAATTTCAATTCTGCACTCAGTCTTGCACAAGTCCTACGAGCATCGTAGACCTTTCATAGAACGCACAGAAGAGACAAGAAAAAAACAAAGACAATGAAAATTTTATAAAAATGAAACGAAAAGAAAAAAGAAAATATTAATACAATGTTAATAAATGCATAAGTAATAAACGTACAAGATACAATGTTAATAATTACTCTTGTTATTCTTCACAGCCAACATTCACACTACACAATGCTCAGTTGCCACGAGACTCTTTCATCAAAAGGTCATTGAACTGTCATTGTATCTTCTACGACAATGACTCTCTCGACTTGGAAAGAAGTCAATTGACATGAACGAACACATAATGCAATTATAGAGAAAAATTGGTAGCGTGATGATCGTTATCGAATGATTATCGATTGTACCATTCCTTCGCCCACGTAAATGCAAAATTGGGTTAAAGAGATCAGAGAAGCGTATTACTTAGGACTTACTGTACCGTAAAGAAGAAACTCTAACATGAATCTCATCCCTAGGACACACGAATGATACATAACACTGCGTCTATACTATTTGATAAACACTTACTGAATCTTCTCATAAAATTTCCAGCAAAGGACTCGGCGCTCGTAGAGTCTTCACATCTCAGATCGCAAAGTGCTCCATCGTTCTTTTGATATTTTATGTTTGGCACTGATAACAAACGACCTTCTCTCTTAGGGAGCTTCTCCTTGGCAGCACGTTTCGTTCTAACGGGTGGTTTGCATTCGTTGTCAAAAAGTGGTAAGTCTGCTGGTCGTACTGGTTCTGTTGTTGCTGTTATTCCTTGATCTTCTGTACCAGTGACGCTTTTAATTTTTTCAGTCTCAATTTGAGAATTTATACTCTTGCCGTCGTTGCCGGTAGACTTGGATTCTGTCGAGGGTGACTTTTCGTGCTGAGGTGAATTTTTCTCTGGTGACGATGAAGACTCTGAGCCGACACTCTCGACTGGTGACAAGGGCGTTGTACTTTCGCTGGGATTGCAGTAAAATACAGAACGCTTTTGGTTGTTGCTTGTTGTACTGGTACCACTGCTACTGCTGTTACTGCATGCCTGCTGGTAATGGGGTACTTGCATGTAATTTCAATATCGCGGATTACATGATCTTGTTTTTCTTTTTAACTAATAGAGATGGAGAATTTCATGATTTCAATGATGTAACTTCGTCAGTCTTGGGGGGGGGGGGGGGGGGGGTGCCATAAAATTTGTATACGACTAAGGTCGACTTTGTCAAACGAGTTTCATGTTCATTGAAAATCCAGTTGTAAAAATAATTTATGTTTGTTAGACTATAATAAAATAAAGACCTCAGAAGTTTTGTAAAAAAAATGTATGAAGTGGATGATACGTCTGAATGCAAAGCACTTATTACAAATCGTACAAGTACCCCATTCTGGGATGACGATGAAGCGGCAAAGGTATTCTTGATTTTAAGGTCGACCTTGCTCAGTTGTCTCTTGAGGCTAAATCCTTTCCAGCTGTAGTTCTTGCGAAGATTCTCATCTTCCGAGGGTGCTGGGACGATCCCTCCTTTAGCAGGATTCCCAGCAGCAGTCTCCTCTGTGCTCTCTTTGTGATCACTGTTCACACCGTGACAATCCTCGTGAATTGGAGGCTGGTGCACCTGTTGTTGAGGATGATGAAGGGAGAGGACGACCGTGTCTTCTAATGGTGCTACTACAGGCTCGGATTCAGATGTCGATTGCTGATTCTGATGAATCTAGTATGTGGATTTGTGCAGAGTCAATCAGTTCATAAGGAACGAGAATAAGATGGACAATCTAAAGTTTTTTTTTTTTTGAAATCGTCCAGTCTTCTCTTAATTGTCAATAATTATTCAAAGAAAAAACCAGCAACCGACACGATTCGCAGTCACTCCTAATTCTGTTTTCTATTGCTATTTGTATTAGGTAGTATAAGGTACAGGTATCATATAGGGAATTGCCTTATTCGCACAATATCGTGAATTCTCGTTCATTTCTATGTAGATATGTCGCGAGAACCATCATTGGAATCGAGAAACATCACAAACCTCATGGTCACTTGTCACTTCCCAATACTGTCGACAAAACGCTGTATCTCGCAGAAGAGTGCAGATTGTAAATGGCGAATGGATCAAATTGCAATTATTCAAATTTTCATAATTATTTATGAACGACACACAAGGCTGATTCCCACTGAATGAGGCCTAAGATGCTCATAGAATTTGACGTTATCCCTTTGAAGATAAATTACAGAAAATTCCTTCACTGATGATACAAGAGAGTGTCTACTGTATTCTTGATTTCTACCTCGACAACGTTCCAGATTTCAAGTGGGCCAGACATTGCATTGCGCTAGATAAAATCTCTGAGACAAAGTCGCATACATTTCCTTTTCAACCCATAAGACGTAACGTATGACGTATGCCTCTTAGAAGAGATATATAGTGAAGACGATTCTGCATATGAGTAAAAAAAAATGTTGTCAACTAGACATACAGGATGTTTCACAATGAATTCTAGAACTGAAGAATCAGCTACAATCATTGTGTTGACTTTGACGTTAAAATCGTAGGAAGATTTTTTATTATTTTTCAATATTTGACAGCCAAGTAGGTGCTCCATATGTTAATGAGATTAGATCACCACAGTGTTAAAGTGCAGGATACAGTCAAGGCTGTAAACAGCAGCCAAGCCATAAAGCAAGTATAGATGAGGTGCTTTATTTCAGTTTCAAGTTACATCCGCACAAACCACGATTGAGTCTTATGCATTTACCATCAGAACAATTAAAGATGTACACGAAGTCCTGCTCTTTTATTATTTTTGTACAATGGAAGAAAAAATTATAAATCAATGCAAAACAACAAGAACTCTAAGCGTTCGATACTTCCGGTTTCAAGATGACATATAAATTTGTATTTTATGGCATAGCAAATGCATAACACATGCCTTTCACGCACTCGTGTCTCACGGCAGACCTGTTTATCCTTATACTTTCTTTATTTTCGTCCTTTCTTCTTGGCCGAGAGCAATTGCTGCGCACCACAAATATAAATAAAATATAGCACAATAATACTACGAAGCAGGCACAACGACTACTGATAGAAGTAAATAGAGTTTAAGACTAGATAAATAGTTATAAATGCACTAATAATAGAATGCACATGCAATACATGACAGATAAGATAAGATACTAAGGATTTTACAGTATTCTGTGAAATTTTATTATAACGAAGACACGTCGTAGAATTTTCATGAGATCAAGGATCATTAGTTTTTCTATTTTTTGTATATTATTCTCGATTACACGAGTGATATACTTTTCAACCGAGAGAAGAGAGTCTCTGACTTTTGTTATATTATTTTTAACCAATCGACTTGGCGTAATTTCATTTTGTACACGTCATCGTAAATTTCTGTATTTCCTTGAGCTAGTTTTTCTTTACTTTCTTTTTTTGTAATCTGCAAATACTTATAGTATACCGATAAGTTAAAAAAAAAACATTGCACAACTGGATTATCTTAATATTTCTTGTTTAAATTAGTAATAACAGTAATATTAAGATATTCAAATTTGTAAATTCGTAATCGTTCGCAAGATGCGGTAATAATTCTTTTTTGTAATTTATTCAAAACAAATTGGATACCGTAGGTAATATTTTATACACGCAGGCTGCATAAATGTTATTCGATAATATCATGCTGAGATGCAAAATTATTTGCGATTGTTGCCGTCCGTTACCATTGTCGTTGTTCTCGCTATCATTTGTATTCCTCTAATTTTCGAAAGTCATGTTATGGAAATACGTAAGTAATGTACATCTCCTGTAATCACTTTATACGCATTGGACATGTGGTATTTCAAATAACAATTAAATATACAGTTAAATAACACGAGTCGTCAAACGAGAAATCATTTGTTATCTGCTAATCATTTTCACTAAAATTGTAATTCACGTTACGTCATTGTCACTTAACAGTGTGTATTAACAGTTTTGGGGCTGTGATTAAAAATTATCAAACACATTGTGTGTTTTGTCACAGCCTTTATGCTCCGTTGAAAATTGCCCAATCAAAAGATTCGAAAATCACTAACGCAAATCATTAACGTACGCGAATTCTTTATGATTGGAATAATGACGGAGAATTAATTATATATTTTAATTGATTCGAGTAAACTCAGTGTATCGATTAAAGTAGTCATATAGTATGTGATAAAATATTAAAATCAAAAAGTTCTTACAAACTTTCACTACTTTTGGCATGTCAAATCTTTGCATGCTTATATAGATGAATAATAATTTATAAACGAGCCATTCTCTCGTTCGCAAATGAATTCTAAGACAAATAAATTTAGTCCCAAAATTAAATTTCGATGCAGATTATCAGTATCCCAAGGCTAATGTGTAAAGCGATTCAAAATGGCAGCCACTTCCACTCACTGTCAATGTACATAAACATTATTTCTTTTCTTTCTCGTCCTACTTCCGTTGCATCTACAGAAGTATAAACAATGTATAAATGATAAATAGTTAACAGAATTTCAAAATTGATAATTAGTTTCAAGAGCTAGCAGCCATTTCACTGCTTTATAATATTCAAATCCATCAGCCAATAAAAGAAATTTAATATATCCAATCCACTATGAAATTTTGTTGCACGTTAAAACAAAATCTTTTGGCATTGATGTTCTCTTTGTTTTCCACAAATAATAAATAACTTATATGAAAACAAAGGATAATATTTATAATGTACCATCGACAGAGCTCTAGGTTCAGTCATCGATCAAAATTGACATCTTTGAGACAAAGCTTTCTACGATACTGTCTAACACAAGTAGTTCACTTTTCGTATTGGCTATTTTAACAATATTAATTGTGGTCTTGAACATTTAATTGGTCAATTTATCCAATTGTTAAAAATATTCATGAAGATCATGCATTTTGTTCTTAAAAATAATAAAAATTAAAGAACAAAGAACTGACAATTCTGTCCCAAAATAACTGTTACAATTTAAATGTGGACGTAATGCAAGTATACGTTTTCATTTGTGAAATTATTCAATATTTCTCTATCTATATTATTTATTAATAATTTAATGAATATCGATTCACTTTATTAAGTTGCTCTGCTGTAGACCGAATAATCTATAAGAGACTGTTGCTGCATTTTAATTGGATTGTACACAGCTAATAGGACACTTAAGAATATAAATGCATTAATCAATCGTGAACTAAGCAAAGTATCGAATTATTGGATAAAACTACGAATTCCCCCAAATACTCGTTGCTGGTTAATCCGATTAAAAGTTCCTATCGCACGCTGCATCCCATTTTTTTTAAAATTAATTGGGCATTCCTTTAAAAGGTTTCGGTATGGCCACACGATATCAGAACTGATAACGAATACACATCCTTTTAAACCGTAATGAAAGTATTGAACAAAAAATGCACCGTTGCTGCATTTTATTGAGAAATTCTTATTGCGTGTGGTTTTCAGAATTTAATAATCCATAAATTGTCAATTTGTTCCTACGCGAAGATTAGACAGATAATCGCTGACACTGTCTCACTATGTATCAATGCATTACAGAAAGGTAGGTGAGTAATCGCATTTCATGGGATATACTACAAAAGTGTAAATTATCATTGAAATTACGAGCCCACGCAGTGAGTGAAGCAGCTTCAAGTCTTTGGCAGCACGTGGAAAATGACAAGTTTGACCAATAACAGTTGTCTATGATATTTTCGATTCTAAATCGAAATTTCTCACGACATTGAAGGCATTGCTCTTTCATTAGTTTTCACTTAGTTCTTTTTTCGTTTCTTCTGTCACAGTGATATACTTATGGTATAGTCGATGAGAATTTTACTGACACTCCTGGATACAGCGATTCGGATAGCCAGCTGTTTCTTAATCAGCATTAAAAAATTGAAAGATATTTTAAATGGATTTCAAATCGAAAGACTCAGGATCTTTAAAATCGTGTCTCCTATTAGGATTCTTCCTTAGTATTTCTGTGCTTCCTAAGAGTTCTGAGATTTCAGTATATTGGTTTTTGGTGTTTGCAACTATCTAGAAAGGTCCTTACTTGCGAGGCTTTGTAAATAAAAAGAGTTTACAAAGTATACACAGTGTATTATTAGAAGTAGCTCTTTGGTTAGACTAGTTCTACGATAGACAAAGATAATGAAAGATGGAAGTATTCGGTGAATAAAGATTTGATGAAACTTATTGTTTTTTCTTTACCAGTAATCCTCAGCTTGGAAAGTTTCAATCGACAATGCTTTATAAGATTTTGGGTATTGCTCAGTTTCGAAAAATAAATATATATAATAATAATTCACTTGGACAGTTCATTACCACTGTCGATATTTTTCTTTCTATAAAAAATTGTAAATCACACAACACGTAATCTCGAATTAATTTCCTGTTCATCATTTGACAGTTTGACACGCGAGGTCCATTATATATATGATTTAAATATCTTACAACAAAAATATTACGTTTGGACATACGGATGGATGTGTTATTGAACTTTGTTTGATATTACTACGTATTCTAATCTAGATATTATTAATGCAACATTTTGTGTATGAAAACAAGAAAATGTCATACTTTGTGCAAAGGCACGTGTGGACATCCAGCAGAGACTCCAAAACTTCAGACAGGAAGAATATACCTAATAAAAACAGTGTGCTTCACCATATTCGAATAACTCATAATTAAAAAAAAAAAAACCTACAGCTTGTTTCTTATTTTGCCAACGTTTAAAGATCGTACAAAAACAAAGAAAAAGGAGTACGTTAATGAAAACATATTTCGCAAACCGGCATCTGTCTTTTCTATACACGCGAAATCCGTACTAAGCATTACACGAACAATAGTTTTCCTATGACGATATTAACACAGTTAATGATGACTGTACACTTCTGGCTAATTGTATCATGGAATTTCTAAGTGTCTAAGTACTTTAAAACGTAGAAACAATCGATTGTCCAAGAAAGTATCACGGTACATGTAGTATAGTCCGTGTATAAGTCAGAGGGTAGGTAGAAGACAAAGTGAAGCAAAGTTACTAGGGAGATATATCTTACCTGATCTATGCTTGGGCTTCTGGCTTTGTCGTCATTTTCTTTCTTCGATTCGTCCTGACGTTTTGGACTACGTAATGCACGTTGATAAGTGTCAGTGTTGCTGCAGAGATCAGCAGTGCTCATCACCAGCAGGGAAACCTTCTGTACAATGTCCACGATCGCGAGTCCCGTTTCATTTCCATAGGCCAGTCTTGGATCACAGAAAAATATGAAATCAACAGTAATTCACCACCACAATTTTGTACCACCTGGGTAGGAAGCATTAGATACTTACAGACCGTATGAAGAATTTAAACTGAGTGCCGTAATGTTTTCAGGTTGCTCGCCATTTATCCATGGTGTCAAGCAGATCAAGGTCGCTTGAAAACCAGCAGCTCTCTTCTGCAAACCACCCTTAACCTTCAACGGATAAGTATACTCGACTGAATGATTCTTCAATTCTTCTCCAGCAACATTACCACTTGGTGGATACTCGTAATCCGGAGAACATTCAGTCTCCTTAGACGGATCTGACGTCAATGGAATCTCGAGTGTCTAAAACGTAATGATAAGAATGATGGACGCGATGTTTTCGGTGACTTTTTATTTTACAAAATACCATTTTTTTCTTTTAATAAAAAAAAAATGTACTAAGTAGACAGCTTACACAGTACAAAAGCTTCCTCGTGACTTACCACAATTTCCGACATGCTCTCAGCCTTTTTGAACTTAAAGAGTATCACGTGCCTTCCGGAACCAGCAATCGCAAGCTTCCGGCTTTCAGGGCACAGGAAAATCAACTGCACGGCAAGTGGATCTTCCTCGGAATCTAAGCTACGCGTTCTGCTCTTCTCGAAGAGTTTTGCTGTTTTCAGCTTATAAAGTACTTGCAACGTGCCAGCCGATGCATCCCAGAACTTTATACTACCGTCAGCGTGCCTGAAGCAGTAGATAATATTTCGTTGACCAGTTATAATTAATAGTGGTTTAATGTAGAACGTTACTAGTTATGGACATCCGTCATTTCCCTGCACAGTATCCATGCTCTCCGAATACCTCAAGTGAATTACAAAGTGTCAAACTTTCAATGACGTTAACAGTTGTACCAAACACTCGCGTTCATTCATGATAACAAAGTTACTGCCAACTGACCCAGTGAGAATGATCTCGTTGTAGCTGCTGGAGTTTGGACTCCACTCGCCTCCGGAAATTGGCCATTCCTTTTCGCTGAATCCTGTTTTCTTTTGAGATTTCGAACCCACCGAGTAGAAAGCAGGTACCAAATCCGAAGGACAATCCGCAAAATATGCACAGCAAGTCACAGGAGATTCATGAATATCCATAGGATATGGGTTCTCAAAGCATGGGAAACCAGCTGTCAATAGATCAATCACAACCAAATCATTTTGAAGTAAGACAACAACAGCGTAAGGATCTTGAAAATCTGTAAAAATCATAAAAAAGATTAAAACTCTATTAATGAAAATTGATTCGGCTAGCATAATTCAATAGGTAAAGCTGTAGTAATTCAGCTAAATAAAAATCCCACGTACCACTGGTCCAAGGACTTTCGCACAGGGTTATAAAATCAACGACACTGTGCTCCATTTCCAAAACTGTTGTCGTTTTTCCTTGTATTACTGTAATACTGGGTGTTCTACCGGTTGTGTCGTAAGCCAACCCTCCAGAAAATATGACGTACGCTTCCCTACAATACGGATGAGAATTAGAATGATATTATTCTTTCGCGTTTCATTGTTATCCATTGAAGATCATTTGTTTTCAATTTTCCACATAGTTATTGCTCGGGGTAGTGACAGTGATATTGTTGTATTGACAACGATGCTGTCATGCTAACACAAAGAAATATTGATACCAAAAATGTTCTCTTCAGGGTTTATATCATAAATTCACAAATGATTAATATGTTTGACAAAAAAAAGTTTGTGTCGAATAAACTGATCGTGATTTTGCCTGTCTATTATCATTCAGCAATCATTACATGCATTAAGATGTTACAATGTCTTACCCAGATCTTGAGAGTTTCCACTCGACCTTTTGAATAGACTTGCAAGCCTCTGGTTCACCATCCTTAGTATTTTTTGCTATAACAAAAGCAAAGTAAATTGCAATACAGACGAGTCTATCTTGGTTAGGCAATTGAAAAAAACAAAATGTTATCCATGTTGCTAATTAAGGTCATGTCACGTATGAGAACTGAGAAGAATAGAGTAGCCTGTATATTATACAGGTCATGTACATTTACTAACCGTGTGGGTGGATAACATTTATTGGTTTTAATTGGCGTAGAGCCCAGGTAGAGAGCGAACCATCAGTATGACTACACATGAACTGTTTGCCTTCGTGATGCCAGGATATCGATCTCAATGGTTCATCAGCTTGACATCTGTAATCTGCGGCTTTCAGTTTTAAATCCCAAAAAACAATCTGACCGGACTCGTAACCAATCAGCATCTAGAATAAGAGGTTTTCACGTACGGCATTTTTCCATATTCGAAACGTACCTATTTATAAAAATAATATACGGGGTATCACAATAATTTGTTTCGAAATTCTTATATAAATAATTGATTCACAATTGATGATTTTCAAATAAATTTTTGTGGGTCAATGCACGAAGAAATGTACCTTGCTCAAATCTAAAGGATTATCACTCAAATGTACCACAGCTCCGGGATGAGTTTTTCTCGATCTGAAATATATTTTCATTGTCATTATAAATCATAGAGCTGTCATGTGATATCAGTGAAATAAATATCATTTGATTCCCTTTGATAAAGGATATTCTCTTTGTCATACTACCAGGTGCAATGAATTTTTCCATTTCTATATTTTAAAAAAAATGAGAGCCTAGATATCGGGTTCGCTATTCAATAAAGGGATACTGGGATCATCCAACCATGAGATAGTATCACTCGAAGCGCAAAAATAAATTCGCTGCTTGGCTCTGTTGCACATGAGACTGACCAAAGAGGAATTCGATCCACATATTTTTAGGGTTGCTGACTGCACGTTAGGTAAATTATAAAGGCAGGTCATATCAATAATTTTTCTTTCTCGTATAGATCTAAATATACGTTCTATTGAAATATCCCGTAATAATGCAGGGCGATCAGTATGTGTTCCGATATATGCTTATAAACATAGCAATTGTTATACAAGAATAAAAGAAAAGCATACAGCTTCTTGGTGATGTTTTATCTGAATAAATGAAGGACGCTAGATATCGGGACGTGTTGTTCAGGTCGGCTAATCATTTGCCGACCTCCTTTCTACAATAGACGTTCGAACTTCCGAGATTCAGGAAATGCAGAGGCGTTTTAAAGCTTGAATGAAATATTGATTTTAAGTACTTACACTTCAATGGCCTTGTTCCAGTTGATCACGTACCCTGACAAAACGAACGTTTCAATATGGAGTATGTGAATGTTACCTCGTTCCGTTCCGACATACAGCCATTTGCTTTGAAGAGGTAGGTGCATGCATGTTATTCTATAGAAACACAAAGGCACAGGTATATACTATTACGTCAGATATGAATTGAACGTCAAATCAATTTTACAAAAGGGTCACTTTAAACGTGTAGCGCGTGAAATTCAATGTTGGATAGTATGTCCTATACATTATAAATCATTGAATTTCTGATCGGTTATTAGGTATCTGTTTCCACTAGAAACTGTATTTGAGTATCCTCTTGAAAATCCATAAGTGGTATTGTAAGTACCCAGAATTGCCACTTTTAGAGTACTTCAGTAGAACAATTACTCTTTGGAATGAATAGAAGAGACCAGACAGAGGGAAATCAAAGCAATCCTGTTTTCTCCCTACCTCTCTCGTTGAAACTTCAGGCTCTGCACAACCTGTGGTATTTTCTGCCTGAAATTCCACAGATGTAAAGTATCATCTGCAGTGGCAGATACCAGAGCTCCTTCATTAACAAGAAACAGCAGCTGTATTACAGCTGCACCACCCTCGTGCCTTACATGAGTATCCACTCCAGGTCTTCCCAAACTAAATGATAACGTTGATGATAGTTAAAGAAAAATTCAAATCCCTCAAAGCAGTCATAAACATATTGTCATACTACAATAAGAATAAAAACTGTATTGAGTATCAATCTTGCAATACTAAAGATGATCTTTACGAAAGGATCAAAAACTAGAAAGTCATTATAGCAAAGGATACATTCTAAGCGATCCTGATTTAGTTCCAATGGCAAGTAGCCTTTGAACAGGATCAAATGCAACTGCAGTAGGTTGATATGGAAAGCCATGTCGAAATGTCTGAAACAAAGAAAACCAAAAAGGAACATTCATCACAAGAGCTACATCATATTCATATTTTAAATAATAATAAATATCCTAATGTTAATACAAAGCCATTAAAACATTACGAAATATTCAAAAAATTTATTTATTCACCAGCAATTCCTTTCATATACGGAAACATTGCTTGTTACCGGCACTCGGAAAGTTTCAATTTTTAATTAACGCATGTTCCCAGTAACTCGCCAACTAGAGTAATGAATAGTTTATAGTGGAAGTCAAACTGAATACCTCTGTTTCTGCTTGCCATTATATTCTCACGATAACGTTTTATCAAATTGTAACGCTGCTTGTTAGCTAATAATCTAAAAGTTTGGACAGTGAAAAAATGAGCGCGCGCTTCAGTATACGTACAGGATAACATACATGTACATTTCTATACTCCAGACTAACACCCATATGTAGAATAGGTGACTTTCTAATGGGTGGCATTGTATAATATGTTTCTGTCATTTTATTCGATTGGACGTTAGAACAACAGTACAACAAAGCAGAAAACAATCCATTTCTTTTTTTGCATATTTTAATTCCAGGGTAACGTCACTCGTAAGCTTTGCCAGTACTTTTTCTTTCTCCGCTTCTCTTTTATTTTCTCGTCGTCCACTACTATTATTGCTCTTCCGATTTATTTCTGGAATACCGCAATCTTGAAATGGAACAATCCAAAACGCGGAGACAAATGTATATATCGATTTAGGGTGCCGAGTGTTATTGGTAAAAGGAATAAAATAAAAAAAGAATATAATACAAAATGTTCTCTTATGAGATCCTACAGATTCATAAAGGTTACGATCTCCTGAATTTTTTCAAATATTTTTTGCATCCTATATGTTGCAGTACCAGGCTCGTTAAATAACCATTTACCAATTGATTGGCCAGACGCACTTGCCCGGGGACGTCCCGGATAGAGCAGGAAATATTTACAGGCAAACAAGAGACATCAATAGCTTATGACAGATGATGAAACGTAAATGATAAATCAAGAATAAATAAAATAATTCAATAAGTAAAGATGAAATGATGACAAAGCAAAGCGATGACCTTCAATTTCGTAAATCTTTTTGCAAAGAAAAACAAGCATGAGAGGAGGAAGGAGGCATCTCCATTTTTTCAAAATGGAACATTCCGCAAGTCCGCGAATTGGGACAGGTCAGAAATAGAATATATTAGATATTATTTGTGATAACAAAATGACGGCCTTCCGATATCATATTCAAACAGACCGTTGAAATTATTCAAAACTTTATATCGATATCCATATAGTACACTGACCTTTTTCACTTGAAAATGCTCCGATCGTAGATTCTCGATGATCTCCTGATCGGGTTTAACCTGTTGAGCGACCGACGATCGAAAACCGTCGAGTACACCCTTAAATGTGAACTTCTTCATCGCGCACTACACGATCACATTTGACAATCGTTAGAACGCTTAACGGAGATAATCCGAGGTCTGAAAGACACCGGGAATCGCAACGTTAAGGAGAATGCCAATAACGACCCGATGGAAGGAACGGAATGTGAAAATTAGATTTCCTTATACAATTCGCAAAAATCCATCACCGAAGATAATACCGACGTATATCACGAAACCGTAGCATAAAGGATGATTAGTTCAGGTGTCCTGCACCTTAAAAAATTCCTGCATTTCGATCGGATTGAGATGACGTCACCGCGAAATGTTACTTTCTACTGATAAATTAACCATTTACGTTTTATTTCACGCTCGCGAACATGATCTTCCACGGTGCTGGCAATGACTTATCTGCGCGTTTTCGACGAACGCTGCGTGGCCGAGAGTGTTTTCTTCGTTGACAGCAATGCAGTGTTGTGTCACCGTGTGAGATCAATAACTGGCAACAGGCTCGTGTAGACCCTCGCGAACCAAAAGCCTGATGCACATGTATGTGGTCGTCGATTGTCGCTGGAACGTGGTTTCGCGCCGACGTGTTCCAGAAAAGAGGGCGCGAAAATTTCGATTTAGATAAGATTCTTAATTTTTGTATGGTAATTTTAACAAAATTTATAATTGATGGGTACATTAGGATAAATTATTTTTTACTTGCGAAATTGTTTATTGTTTATTTACTGATGGAATTATTTAATAAAGTAAATTTATGACTAAGTTATATAGTTTTGTAAGAATAATTAGATTAAACAATGTAAATGAATTTACAACCATAAAGTGTATACTTATTGAAGAATTTATTGCAGTATGGTGGCAAGTTTTATTTTATCTGTAATTCGTTGACCAATAAAATGTACTTTGAAAAGACCACCTTCATATAAGTTTCAATGTCCTCTAGAACTCACATTTTACCTTTAGATAATTTATATGTAAGAAAAATTGTAGTAATTTCATTCATAAATTAAAGTAATTTTATATCTATACTGCTAAGAACATAATATACCAGAACTTGTATTTTGAATACAACTGCACTGTAATTTAGACTAGTCTGTAATTTTAAATATATGCTCTTTATATATTTTAAGTTCCTGTATGCTTTCTTTTATATCGGACAGTGCTCTATGATTGAAACCTTTTCTCTCACCTAACTGATATATATCCACGTTCCAACGCCTAGAAAAGTAATAGTAATATTAATTTTTAAATTACCTTAAATGGTCATTAAGGAACAATCTTATCTTTGAGGTGCAAAATAATTAAAAATATTATTACTTAGCAAGCTCTTTGATTGTTGAAACATCTATAATTCTATAATGTATGTATTCGTCGACGTGTGGCATATATTTTTTCAAAAATATCCGATCCATATAGATAGTATTTCCTGCCATTGGGCACTTTCCTTCTGGGACATACTTTTTTATAAATTCTAATAATTGATTCTCAGCATCCTCTATAGTAATTATACTCTTATATGATTCATTTATTAGTCCAGTCTGAAAGAAAATGCATAAAACAAATTAAAGGAATTCTTTAGAACATAGGTTAGAAAGAAAAAAACCATACTTTACTATGTTGATTCATACACCATTCTGCCATATTTTCCAATATTGTGCTTGGTTGATTAATTACTACATCGAAATTGTCACTAATTATATCTAATTTGCTATTTGTAATTAAGCAGGCAACTTCTAAAATATGGCATGTTTCTGGATCAAGTCCTGTCATCTATAAAAATGTTTCAGTATCATTCAAATTGGGACAAAATGTTTTAATTAGTAATGCATGCATTTAAAAGTAAAATAATAAAATATTGTAATTTCTTACTTCCATGTCTATCCATACAATATTAGATGCCTTTGTGGTATCCATTTCTTTATTCACTAGCTCTAAAATAAATAAATTAGTTACGTATACTGTAAATATAGAATCGATAAAGTAACAGTATTAAGTTATGTGTACTTAAATATAACGAATACATAATTCATCTAAGACTATTTAATTTAAAATTTGTTCATTCTGTGTTACATGTCAGCATGCAAAGTTATTATTCAAGCAGTAACAGAGATAATATTATATTAACATAATCATAAATAATATTAAAAAATTACCAATACTAGTAAAACTCCGATTCGTGAATCTGAGTAACTGCTTTAAGATTTTGATGCCTTGTAAAATACTCATTTTTTAAACTTTATATAAATAAAAACGAATTAAAGTGTCTGTACATGAAATATTATATTGACTTAATAACCTTACATAATCAAATAAAACTGACATATCATTTGATTAGCAATAATCTTACTTTCCAGATAAATAAAACGTGAGTAAGAAGTTACAATGACCCTTTTCTAAGGATACGAAAAATAAGACATGTGCAGCCAGATGGTGCAACCATGTGCCAATAGATAACAGCAAAGTGATATGAGTTGGCTCACCTGCGATGGAGTATATAGCGACTATTTTCAAATAAGAATATTTTATAACGCAAAATTTAATAAGTACTTATAGCAGAGATGTATTACAATATAGTTAATGTATCAGTATATCATGAGAATCTAACAAAATGAAACAATAGACAAATTTTGTCTACTCCTAAAGGAATACAGAGGTGGACACGTGTAGCAACAACTTGCTGCAGCTGGCTGTGGCTACAAATACTTATGCCCGTTTCCTCCGACGTAGTTTAAGCCTGGTTCAATTTTTTAAATATAGTTTTAAGATAGGGTAACCAGAGTTTAAACTCCGATTAATGTCGGAGGAAACGGGCGTTAATAATTCCTGTCGTTTTGCTGATTTTACATTCCGAAAAGCTTGATATGAGATAATATGTTATATATGTCAGAGTCGTCTCCGCATATTCATATACTTTATTCTATACAATTAAATTTGAAATGATATAGTACTCGAAAGATTATGATTTTGAAAGGTAATTTTTTTAAAAATTTATTTTTAAATAATCGGCTGCAAATTAAACCGTATCTTCAATACACATTACGCTCCAAATGAATATAGGCCTTCAAGTGATAAAACCTGCGATTGTAGATCGCTCTTTAGGAAATCGACACAATCCACGAGTGCCACGAGATCGTCAGTCGCACTCAGGTTCTCGAAGTTTAAAAATAGTCGTCTAGCCTGCCTCGGAATTGCTTGCCATCGTGTGTCGTCCTTCGAAAGATAAAAATTTTATGAACGGAGGGTCAAAAATTGGAACGAGATGGCTTCAAAATTAACGCTTTCACAAGCCCTAGGGACAGATGGGAGTGATTTCACTCATAGACAGATAATCGCGACACAATATCAAACTAGGTAAGTCTGTCTCAGTGAAATAGAATGCAATTAATAGTTCTAAGGACGGCAAACAAATTTCTCATGAGAGAGACTGTCGTTTCCTGGTAATTTTTTATGTATCGGAGTACTGCCAAGTTTTTTTTCAAAAGAATTTGTAATCTCTTAGTAAGTGCAGGTCTCTAACCTGCTGCTAGAGCATGAGGTTGCACAGCTGTCACTGTGCATATAATTATTTAATAAATAAGAAGTACTTTCATTAACAAGATCTTTTATTATAGTGCAATGAACAAGTCAAGACTGAAGTATTGTATATTTTTTCACTACCTCCTATTTTTTGTCATGCTAGCCAAATTATCAGCAGACATTTTGGATCGTTTGGATATTTTTATTTTGGAAATTGAAGAATTACAGATTCCAGTGGTACGGTATATTGATTATACATATTTAAATGAGCTTTATGTTTGTGTATAAAATGTCTATGTGATTTATATCTTTTTAGCCACTATGGTGGGAGTACATATGGTGTACAAGTTTATTATTGTCATTCCTGGGATTATCAGCTATTAGGAGGAACAAAATCAAAACATTACAGCGATATATGATTGGTATTGTTTTGTTGGGCTATGGACCACTATGCTATGCTGTTATTTATTACTTCAAGGATGTTTGGAAGTATCTTACAAGTGACAATTCTGATGATATTCATATGTGGCAGGTAAGTTAAATATGTGTAAGCTTAGAGAAGTTTCTACAAAAAAGTAATATGTTTTCAGGGTTTACCCTATGGATTATTGTGGTATGCCTTTATCTTGCTGGGGTCACAAGTTCACTTTTTCTCTCTCTACTTTTCTTGGAATCTCCTGCAAGCTTGGAAAGCAAGAGGGGCCAAGAAAGTAGAATAATTACTGTTTGTACACACCAATGCAATAAAATATGTGCTCAGACAGTGTTACAAATTAAATTAAATGTGAAGTATATATGTGTACTACCAAGTTAATGTGATACTAGGAAACTAAGAATTAACATTGTTAATTCCTTGTGAATATTCTTTATGTTTCTCAACCTGGTTATGAGTACATATAATATCATTAAACTTAAGTAATGATAATATGGAGAAGGATATATTTGCTAAAAATGTTTAAGATTTTATTTAATGGATGATGTCTTGCTTAATCCCATGACTCGACTTTTAAGAAGCATTAAGCTGTTATGTCTCAAAAGTGTATTTTTATTGTGGAAACAACAATAGCATAAAAGTCGCATGTGAATAAAATGTATATTTTAAAACATCTAAGTTACCAAAATATTAAATATATTTAAGTGTTACAACATTCAATTTTATGTGTCTACTACTGTAATACAAATATAGGGGGTGTTGTAAAAATTACTAATAGTACTGCAAAAATAATTACATCTCTCTCAGATATATATGGATGAATAACGACAAAATGTTGGTTGCAGTACTAACAGAAAATTTTTAAATAAACCTAAAGTAAACGTAAAAGCAATTATAGTGTATTATATATATGTAGAAAAATATGTGAGCATTGGAATTCTATTTTAAAACTGAATCCAGAATTCCTCATCATTGTATCTATTTGTTCTTAAAAATTAGAAAATATAATTATACAGTTAAGCTTTAAAAATATATGAAATTTTCATACTAAAATAGTATTTTATATTTTCCATAGAAAAAGTTCGATTTTGAATATCTGTCAAAAATTCATTAGCAAATGTCTAATTTGTATTACTGATGAAAGTCACAGGAATTTGATTCAACAATTTCCGAATCATGAAGATTCTTTTGCGTATTTTATCCAACAATTGTCATAATCTATCATTCAATCGTCACAGAAATTCAATATACAAAAAAAAGTTAGGAAATTTGAATTTGCAAAAGTCCTATAAACGCGCCCAAAGGTTTCCCAGCGAAAATTATTTGCTTGGTGGCGCTGCAGTGTATACGCACCAGCTTAATTTCTTTTCGACGCGAGGCGGTTAACTGTGGTTAACGCTGTCGTTCCGCGCTCTCGCAGTGTGCCTCGTGCATTTATTTTAGTGAAAATATCCAATTCAAAGGGCAATATGGGCGGAGAAGAAGGATTGGGTGTAACCACCGGTCAGCCAAACCTATACAAGCAGGACCTCTCAAAGCTTGTAAGTCATAATATCTCTATACTGCTCGACCATACTTTAGACAAGTACCTTATCGGCCATAAGTAACCTCAACAAAATTTCGACTATGCGTACAGCATCACGGTGAATCGTGTTCGCGAAGTACATATCTCTCTTATCTGTGAATATTCGTATATAAATAATTTCGTTAGAATTTTTATAGGAAACTGTCATCCGCTTTTTGCTAATTTATATTTTTCTTCCCTATCATTTCATAGGATGTGAGCAAGCTAACTGCACTGTCGCGTGAGGTCATCAGTAGACAAGCTACCATCAATATTGGTAATTATCGGAATTAAGCATATCTTCTTATCACTTCAAGAGAAGTTTTGACGTTTTTTGAGTTTGAAGGAAGTGATTTTGTATGTGATTTTTTCTTGATTTAAATTATATACAACTTACATATGGAATGCATTGTTAAGAAAGAATATAAGTGTTCAAAAATTGAAATTGCATCATCCTCTCAAAAGATTTGGTTAATCATTTCACTTTTTGTATAATGCATATTGCATAGAAATTATTAAGATAGGTACAGTGATATAGACTTTAAATTTTGAGTACCAATGATCATAGAGACTAGTTATTTAGTTTCCATGACCAATGATGTTCTTTATACATTAGAGCATATTTAGATATAAACCAGATAATACGACTCCTTGAATGTAACTGTGGATTGTTTAGTTTTTTTTTCTTACATAAAGCCCTTCAAGTTGTATGCTACAGTTTTACTCATATTTAGTTTATTATTTTTGAGTCGTTGCTAATTGTATGTAAAAGTATTTTTGTTATTTTTATATCATTTTTACAGTCTTTAAATAATTCTTAATTATAAAATTCAATTCTCAAATTTGCATAGGTACTATTGGCCATGTGGCACATGGAAAATCTACAATTGTCAAAGCTATTTCTGGTGTGCAGACTGTTCGTTTCAAAAATGAACTTGAAAGAAACATAACTATTAAGCTTGGTAAGTAGTCCCTTTCTTCTAAACTTTAATTCCTTATTCTAATTCTAATCATTTAATGGTTCATATTAAAATTCACATAATATGGTACCTTAAGAATGTTAAACAATTGCTCAAGTGTGAAGCTATATGGAATGTAGTGAATTACTTTACTATATTTTTTGTATGATGTTTTATGAAGCACTGTTTTATATTTAATATTTTAAGAATATGCTTTTTGAAAATCTCATCTATCAGAGCCAATTACTATGATGGAAACTCATATGAACATTATATTTGTTTTGATAAAATATTGAATTTATATTCTGGTTTGCCATATCTCATAGATATCCTGTTTGAGGGCTGACTATCATTGAACCTGATTTTTTAAAAAATGTAAACGCAGATTTATTGATGCTCCAATAATCTAATTAACTCCATTCAATATTAAGTTTTGATTCTTCTAATCTATTCCAAAAGTGTCTCGATTCAAACAGTTTTGCAGTGTCAGTTTTCAAACAATTTTAGATACCGACTTTATAGTAGATCACTCGTTGTTTGGCATAGTGAAAGTTTGTATAATGACCTATAGTTGGTCCTCCTTTTTTTATTATTGGAACAATCTAAGTCAATCAGTCAAAGTAACATGTAAAATTATGAGAAATTACAAATTTATGCACTTAATTTTTTAAACTCCCATATATAAATAATACTAGATACAACAAAATTACAGAGCAATAGTTATATTTATTTATACTAATGTCCCATTGTCGACCGGTTCACACGTATAAAAGCAGAATTACGTTTTTCTGCAAATATCACGTGTACTGATTTGTTGACACTATGTGATATCTCCTTTGAAAAAGTTATCAGTATGATCTACTCCAAACTGTAGTATTCCGCCAGTGGAAGCCCACATTTGGTGTAAATACTGCGAACGCACTAGCAAGTCATGCCTTCGTGAATTAGGGCACAGTTACGAGTGTTTTTCATCGGTGCCGTTAGAAAAATCGCGATCATAAAAATGTTCCTGCCCTGCCAAGAGCGTTAGGTGTTCTAAGAGTGAGAGAAAAGAAAGAACTTGGAAGAATGAAGAGGATTAAGAGACGCGCACAGCACGACACGCTACTAAGTTTACCTTAAAGAAACCAAAAGACATAAAATTACTTAAAACTCCGAAATGCGTGGAGAGGTCTAGACAATATAAAAATGAATGAAACAAATGTGAGCCGAGAGAATGACGCCGTTTAACTGTTTGGAATTACAGAGAGTCATGCGACGGAAAGTAACAGCGGAAACAAGGCAGAAGTTTCGGACGCTACATACACAAAATCCTCTGCGTGTCGAAAGCGGCCGACTTCGCCTACAACTATCATCCAGCCTCCAGCCAAGCTGCCAAGGCTTGAAGTGCGATTGCCCTCTATCGGGATGGACGGGAGATACTTAGAAAATATAGACGATTCTTCCAATTTTCCCGAAGATAGAGACAATTCAACGGCACGTGAGATGTTAGTTGAATCAATAGAGCGGATTACGGAAGAAAATCTGAATGCAGAGGATGATAAATGTACAAGAGGTCAGAGAAGCTCGCAAAAGTCTAGTGATAGTGACTCCTACTCGTGCGACACGTTAAAACATCTTCAGCACGGTATAAAGTTAAAGGAATTGAGAATCTATGTCGAGGACATAGGTAAAACATTTAAAACCCTTGGCGGTAAGAGCAAGCTTATCAAGAAAAAGGAGTACGAAGTGGAGAAGATATTGGAGAAAAAGATAACGAAGGAAAATGTATTGTATTTAATAAAGTGGAAAGGTTGGAGCTCCCTTAGTAATACATGGGAACCTCAAACGAACCTAGTTGATTGCGCGGAACTGTTAATGGAATTTGAGAACGAGAGAACGAGATTATTAAATAAATTTAAGAAAGTCACCGGCTTCGCGCCCAATACCGAAACTGTCGAGGAGCTAATGAAGAGCCTGATGAATGACAACGATAGCGATGACTGCCTATTCAGTTATGAGTACACACTGTACAAAGACTTGAGAAAGTACTTCGCCAACAAACGGTCAAAGATGCGAAAACTCGAGAGTCGAATCAAACAAAATATATTGCGTGTGCTGCTCTCTACTTTACGAAGCGAACAGTTGGCGTCGTTACGCGAGTGGGAGGAGGAAATGAACGGAATATCAAAAGGAAAACCGCTTATCAAAGTAGAAAATTTAGTCGACTTGGAATTCGCGCCATGCGACTTTTATTACGTAGACGAGTATCTGCCAGGTGCAGGCGTGATTATACCGGACGAGCCACCTATTGGCTGTGAATGTACAACGTGCGACTCTAAGGGCGATTGCTGTTTCCTCCAAGGTAGTCGATCTTTTTCATACACATCTGCGAGGAGAATTCGCGTACCACCGGGCACGCCTATTTACGAGTGCAACAAGCGCTGCACCTGCCCACCAGATTGTCTAAATCGCGTGGTACAGCGTGGAACATTTGCTAAGCTTTGCGTTTTTCGCACTTCTAATGGTCGTGGCTGGGGCGTTAAGACACTGAGAGTCATTAAGAAAGGTACCTTCGTTACGCAATACGTAGGTGAGGTCATAACAAACGAGGAAGCTGAGAAACGTGGCACGGAATACGACGCTGCTGGCAGAACATACTTATTCGATTTAGATTATAACCAGAGCGAGGATCAATGCTTGTACACTGTGGATGCTGCCATATATGGAAACGTCTCTCATTTTATAAATCACTCCTGTGATCCTAATTTAGCCGTTTATGCTGTATGGATTGATTGTCTCGAGCCGGATCTCCCGAAGCTCGCTTTGTTTGCTACGAGGGACATTAAGCAAAACGAAGAGATAACATTTGATTATGCATGCCAGTTCTCTAGAGCGTCTGATAACAATGATTTGCCCTCGGAATCGCAACAGCGATTAGAATTACCCAATGGGAAGTCCTTAGATTATAAGACTAGATGTAAATGTGGTACTAAGACGTGCAGACAGTATTTGTTTTAAACATTTAAGAGTAATTATCAATGACTTGATTAATCGATAGTACTTTTGAGGTCTATATGTCACTTCTGTTAATCGATAGTAAACTTACTGCCTGAGGTTAAAGTCAGTGTCTGACTAATGCTTTAATTTGCAACGAGGTATCGTATTTTGGTAACTTTTTTGATGAATCTTATGGGTTATGAAGTAACTGAAATTATTGTCATGTAACATTGTTAATTTTCTATTTGAATAAATCAAAAGCAGATTTCCTCAGCTCATTTCCCAAAGAGATATGTTGTTGATGTACAACCCAAATGTGTTTCAAGTTATTCTAGCTTAAATTTCTCTATTAAATTATTTAACCATACTGCCTGTTCTTTTCTTTAACATTCTGTGTCCCTTTGAAAATTATGTCAATGACTTTATGACATATGTAGCAAGTGCCCGTTTGACATTCACGTTTTTGCGCAGCACACGTGACTATACGAAACGTGTATAACTCATGAACATTTTGACATTAATTGCTCTAATTGCATCTAAGTATTAATTTTCCTTTTTTCTTCCTCTTATTTCTTCATGGCTCATAGACGTTTTATATTGTATTTCTAGAGAACTAAAACGTTTTGTGTACATTTATTTATTATTGTTACTGTCATCGACGTGCGATTACACTAGCACGCTAATGACTTGGAGTTAATTACCGTATTGTACGTATCTGCACAACAATAACAATATAAAAAATCACTCTCGAATTTCGTGTGATAAGCTCGACGAGTATAAAAATAGTGATTTTCATGTAAAAATGTCGACCTCTTGCTATTCACGCATTATTCGTAAGTTACACATGTTAATCATTAATTCATTAACAAATAAACTCTAAGTCTCGTCTCTTTTCGGTTAGGTTGAAAGGGTAGTTAGAGTACATAAATAAAAACGAATATGTCACTTACCTGATAGACGGTATATAAAATATTGCATGATTCCATAATGATTTTTCTACGCTATATAATAAAGAGCCAACTCACTTGTGAAATTGCTCGTTCATAAGGAATTCAGTGCCTAAAAGAAATATAATAGAAATGTTGATTAGACAACACTAGCTCGTTTGTTTAAATTTGTAATATATAAACGGCATAGATATTAAGCGGAATTTTTGTTACTACTATTCTTATTATATTATTGTTGTATATATTGTGTTGTGCGCATGGCGAATCTCACATACGTAGAGAACTATGATATTTCAATGATTAACAAATACACCATAGTTAGAGCGCTCAGTACATGATCTGCCAAAAATACCGTAAGAACGTATGTGTTCTGTTATTGATCTATGCTGTATTCAACCTTTACATAAACTGTACTTTCGCTTAAGAGGAGCAAAGAAACGGCGAAGCAACTTTGACAAATAAAGGAATACATAGTACTGCTGAATAATATTGAATTTTATTTAATTATTAATAATCATTTGATGGCTTTGACATAAATTTTGTGTTAGGTTAATATCTATTGAGTTTTTGTTAATTGTAGGATATGCAAATGCCAAGATTTACAAGTGTGACAATGAAAAATGTCCAAGACCTGCGTGCTACATCTCTGGAGGATCTAGCAAGGATGATTCTTTTCCATGTCTACGTCCTGCCTGCTCTGGTAGATTTCAGCTGGTTCGTCATGTCTCCTTCGTAGACTGTCCAGGTCACGACATTCTTATGGCTACTATGCTTAACGGAGCAGCAGTTATGGATGCTGCATTGCTTCTTATTGGTAAATGAATTTTGCTAGACGTTTTACGTTTGAAAAAGGTGGATTCGGTTACATGGCACAATACTGGTTAGGTCTATTACAAAAATTATGCAAGATGATTATTTTAGCTGGTAACGAGTCCTGCCCACAGCCACAGACATCTGAGCATTTGGCTGCTATCGAGATCATGAAGTTGAAGCATATTGTGATTTTGCAAAATAAAATTGATCTAGTAAAGGAAGGACAAGCCAAGGAGCAGTATGAGCAAATTTTAAAGTTTGTTCAAGGTAATCGTCTCAAGCTATTTGATTTGAAATAATGTTTTGTATGCTATTGATTAATATAATTTAGGTACTGTGGCTGAGGGTGCTCCGGTTATTCCAATTTCGGCGCAGCTTAAATATAATATTGAAGTACTGTGCGAGTACATAACGAAGAAGATTCCTGTCCCTCTTCGAGACTTCACTTCGGAGCCAAGATTAATTGTCATTCGTTCATTCGACGTTAATAAACCTGGCTGCGAGGTCGATGACCTCAAGGGTGGTGTTGCCGGTGGAAGTATTCTTAAGGGGGTTTTAAAGGTACACAGATATTACGATAAAGTCCTGCAAATGATGACAGTTACTTTAACATTATTACTTTTTTAGGTTGGCATGGAGATTGAGGTCCGGCCTGGTTTGGTCTCCAAGGACGGCGAAGGAAAATTAACGTGTCGACCAATCTTTTCACGTATTGTATCTCTTTTTGCTGAACAAAACGAATTGCAGTTTGCAGTTCCTGGTGGACTCATAGGTACATTCCTATTAGAACTGTACATATGTACTTCAGAATTCAGGATCATACCTATATTTTTCTCTAATTTGACATTATTGTTTCAGGCGTGGGAACGAAGATCGAACCTACTTTGTGTCGAGCGGATCGTTTGGTTGGTCAGATTCTAGGAGCTGTAGGTGCATTGCCTAAGATTTTTATTGAACTTGAGATATCGTATTATCTTCTCAAGCGCTTATTAGGAGTGAGAACAGAAGGGGACAAGAAGGGAGCTAAGGTGAGAGATTTATTTAAAAATTGAATTGATTTATTGAGATAAATTGGTAGAGGTATTGGAAAATTCCTCTATTGTTATATTACTTAAAAACTCTCGTATACTTCACCAGGTTCCAAAACTCTCGAAAAACGAGGTGCTCTTGGTGAACATTGGTTCTCTGAGTACAGGAGGTCGCGTCTTAGCTACCAGAGCTGATCTTGCGAAGATCAGTTTGACGAATCCCGTGTGTACAGAAATTGATGAGAAAATCGCGCTGTCTCGTCGTGTTGAGAAACATTGGCGACTTATTGGTTGGGGACAAATCCGCGGAGGGGAGACAATCGAACCAGTAGTCGATCGCAAATAATTATATTGACGATCATTGATATTCGTATTCGAAGTCAATATTTTCAATGTAATTCCCGAAAATCATCGGAATACGTAATTGTATTCTAATGTACGAAATGTTTATAATAAACGACGGATTTATATATAAATATTAATTGGATAATTGTATCCTATTCATCTAGGAATAATGTATATTTGTAGCATGTGTTAGGTACCACTAAAGGGACCCTGCTTAACAGGGTTTTTATAGGAAACATGCACATTCAACAACGCAAGATATAATTTATTTGTATATATTAACATTTATATAATAGACAACGAAAAAATCAGCAGATTACAAAATAGCAATACATAAGGATTGTGAATCTATTCGGTCAGACAGCTAAAAATTTTTCTTTTACATTCGGCCTACGTTGGAAAGATTTTTTTAAAGTAACGTTTGCACTATCTACGAAATACTGATGCATTAGAATTATGTACGAGAAAAATGATTTTTATATCATTGAAAATGATTAACAAACTTTTGATGTGAAATATAAAGTATAAAAAATTAATTCGCTGTAGATAGAGGAGAATGGACTATTTATATAATTCCGGCTAAACTGCTTATACTGAATAATTAAACTTCAAGGAGAAACAATTAAAAAATGAATTCAAGAATTGATATTCAAAAGAAATATCTTGCTGTGTCAATGATGAAATCACAATTTGTGACTGTACTGTTCGTTTTAAAGATACTACGTGCCAAAAGCTTCGTACCTGCAAGTAGAAAAATAGGAACAGCCTAGATAACTAAATTTTTTTTTTTCAATAAATTCTAAGGCAAAAAGTTTCGTAGACATTGATCGTAACCTTCAATTATGAATTGATTGCTATCTAAGAAGTATTAAATATATCAATTCTATAAAGACTGAATCAATGACAGAACCTCTTCCTTCAAGTATCCTACCACCTCTGCTGCTTCAAATCCTTCAATGTTCCAGGAGAATTTTAAGACAGAAGCAGGTACAAGCCTTAAGTCTATCAGTGTTTTCTCAATGTCTTCATTACTAACTTTCTGACCTGTAGGCAATATCAATGAGAATGGAATCTCATCGCTTATTAAATTTTCCTTTATGAATTCCAAGACATTTTCGAATTTTTCAAAGACTGCGAAGGTACCTTGAAGTATTATATTGTCAGGGAATCTTATGCGTATAAGTGCGAAGCGATACTTCTTCATTTCACGAAGTTCTTCTTTTTCGCGCATTGCTTTCGTACGGAGAATTTGACTTTGCGCGGCAGCTTCAGCTCTACAGTACATAACAGGCATATAAACACTGAATTTAATGTACGAGTTACCTGTTGGTAGAGTAATTACCTGAGTTGTTGTTCCCTTTTAATTTCTTCAGGTGTTATAGTGAAGAACACTGGAGGTAATTCATTACGCTTTGTAGCTTCGCTTGGCAGTAGAACCTGCACATTTCTATCCAACTCGAGTTGAATGGGTTCAGCTGTGTTCAATGCGTCTAATAGCATCGTTACGTTATCTATTGTGGATTTTTCAGGATTCCAAACTAGGAAATCCTCTTCCTCTCCTTGGTGAGGTATTCTTTTCTCTTCAAAACCAGCTGCTCGAAGAAGGTCCAAAGCGCCTTCCAATGGCTTCACTTTTTCCTGTAATAGAGAACACTTATAGTTATCGAAAAACACATTTATTTTGGCATTAATATACTAGAAGTATCGATCGGTGGCTTTAAAATTTGTTTTCAAAAAAATAGTACAGTGCAGTAGTTACCTTAAAAACTCTGTTGCACATTCGTATCTTCCAATACTTCGATTCACCTGGATTGTTGATGATGTTTTCCAAATATTTTCCTAGTGTTTCTATACAGTTTTCAATCTTCTCTTTGCCCGAGTTACAGCTGTGAATGATTAAACATGCTGTTAGACCAGCCTCCTGATCTTGTAACTGGTCGTATAGAAATTCCCGTATTTTTTTCTTCCACTCGTCTCTTGGCAAAATTTCATCTGATATCATAGGACAGCGGAAGTAAACCCCTTTAACTGCTAGGAATGGATTATCTTCAATTACATCCTGAACTTTCACGTCCTTCCGTTCAGTAATTTTATCAACAGCATTAGCTTCACTTAATGCTTTTCTTTCTGCTTCTAATTCACGTTTTACTCGAGCTTGTATAGCTGCATATGAACTGTAATACAATACATATGATTAAGTGTGTTGTTTTCAAAATGCATGTCTTGATAAATACTGTTATTCCATGTGCTAATAAAAAAACCCACTTGACAAACCAGTTAAGATGTAATGAAATGAGATACGAAAGAATAACAGATTAACAGAATATACTACAATATTCGTACGTGTTAAATTTTGTAGGATCAGGTCGTTTTGATTCCAGCCTTGCCAGTGCAGCCTGTCCTGCTACTTTAGCTTCTTGCGTAGGTTCTGCCCTCTTAATAGGCTTTGCATTTTGTGAGGATGAACTTGATGCTGTATTACTAGAAGTCTCATTCAACCTATTAATAGCACAATATTATAAAAAATTATTTAGTAGTAATTCATCAACTAAAGTTGATTCTACCATAGAAGTCAAATGAAGAGGCTAATATCAGGTAATGCATGTGGTTCAACATAGATAATAAAACACTATGTTCCAAATATTCATATAAAATTCTACAATAATTACCTATAGCCTTTCCCAGCTTTTTTAAACTTAACATCATGTTTCTTTTTGAGAAAGAAGTTTTTAATTTTCTCAGCCATCGTCTCTGTATCTCTAAGTTTCCAAAAATCAAATATAAAAGTTACTTAAAGTCGTGGTGAATGTTCAGTGGGTAACTTGAGCTGGGAAACACTTCTTCTCAGTTCCTCAATGGCAGCAGAATTAGCTAAAATACAAAGCATGAAGGAACTCCAAAATAAAAATCACGTTTTAAAAAAAAGATCACCTGGAATAGATGATATAGAAGTGTTGGAATAAAAGATTGGTTATAAAAACCAAAGTGGAGAAATAATCTTACCAGGTTTCATAAACCGTTCAGATATCCTTGCTCCGTAAATATGCCAGGCAATATAAATGAGAGCGACGTTACTAACCAGGACGAATAAGAAAACTTTCAGAAGCTGAAGCTGAAAATCGTCGAACGAGAGCCAATTAAGAAAGCCCTGATAAAGATCAGGAAAATTCTGCAGGGGTTCCACTCCGTGAGTGACAGATATGGAGACGTTTGAGGTTATACCGAGAGTCGTGAAAACGAGCGTGAACAACTCACAAGTAAACTTATTGATTGTTTCTATGAAAGAGCCGCTCCCAAGGCTCGATTCCTCGCATAAGCCACTCATTACACGACTTAGCCGTTGCAATTTGCGTGTCGTATGCCTCTGAGGTAAGACGTATTTTACTAAGTACAGCTGATTTTTATTATCAGTTCATGAATCAACACATTGACGAATACTCATTAGAAAACCTTTTCACATAAAAGCTGAAACAAAATATTCAGAGAAGATAGAACGATCACGATCCCAATAAAGTTACCTGATTGCGTTTGACTGCACTAGATCGCGCCAAGGAGTTCTTGAATAAAGTAAAATTATTCTTCCTTCCTTTCCCTATAGCTGCTTCCTCCAATGAGGAGACAGAGATAAGTAAGGATAGGATAACGTTACGGCAGAGATGAGTAGAAAGATGTACAACGCTCCGGTTTTAAGCGATACCAAAAGCATGGCGCTAAATCGTAGCGGCGAGTCCGGGAGTAGGATTTCGTGATCATCGCCTCTTTCGAAGTTGCAGATTCTGCTGTAGCCGCGGGAGTCATGATCATCGTTCCAGCCGATATTGCAGTTAGCGTGAACACGAATGGATTGTTCGGCGGTGGGAAAACAGTTGCCACCCTCGCAAATCGTTCTCGATAAGCAGGCGGGGCAGCAAGGTCTTCCGTCCAATCGAGCCCTGAACATTTGTATGGACGTAGTGCGCAAACAAATGTATATATTCAAATAAATTT
>JARQSW010000370.1:2491986-2515441 GCA_030142375.1 Calameuta pallipes | reverse complement strand
GGAGGCGGTGACCTCCTTCTGCGAGCAAGTTATGCTGCAGAAGGAGGCCGCCGAGAGAGAGAGAGAGCGGTGGAGAATTGCTCGGCAACCCCGGGGGGGAACAAGGCTGGGCCATAGGCTGGGCAACCTGCCAAGCTGGCCCCAGCCCTAGCCCAATAGGGCCGGGCAGGTGGCCAGAGATCCGGCCACGGGGGGCGCAGACGGCCTTGGGTAGGGGTCCAGGCCGTCACGGCACGCGCCCCCCCACGGAGGCGCCGCCGCGACCAGTTCGGCGCCACGGGATGAAGTGGGGAGGACATGTCCTCCCCAGAAGGAGTGGCAACGCCAAGCGCGGGGGGCCCCGTGTTGCGTCCTAACGGGTTCCAGGGGCCCCCCCTTATGCGCAAGAGGAAGGCCACCGTGGGGGTTTTAGTGAGTAAGAGTCTCACACTACCTCGGTTCTTTCCCCTAGAGAGCCGAGGTGTCCATGAGGATTTCCCCCACGTAAAAAAAAAAAAAAAAAAAAAAAAAGGTTAGAAAACCCAACTTAGGTCAGAGACCATCACTTAGTTCCATATCATACGTCAGAAGACATATCTTAGGATCTAAGACCTGATCTTAGGTCAGACGACTACGAAGGATTAAAGTTTTTCTGGAGTACTACATAACTGGAATAATGAAAAATGCGATGAGTACGTAAGTTCTTTTTTCTTTCTTTTAATTCATAATACGTGATAAAATTTATGCTGCTCGCAATGTCATCGTTACATAAAGTTACATGAGTTGTACAAAATTTTAATAAATAAGTTTGATAGTACGACAAATGATATTATATTACTTCAAACACATAGATCATGGTTAAAATATGATTAATAGCATCACCTCACTGTCGATGCACCATTTGGAAGAGTCTTTAATCAAACTTGGATGGTTCAATGTAATTCAGTCGGCAAATAAAACAATTGACAATGCAAGAATTCACCGACAACCGACGTCAATACAATGATCTAACGTACTTATATCTTTATTCAAAATACAATCGCTTAAATTGGTTTTGAAAAATTCATAATACGACTAAACGTAAGTATTTATGCCAGAGCCACATTGTAGGAATGTCTTGTTAAAACTATAAAAGCTGCACAACGTTAAAGCAACGTACACTTATTTACGTTCTAGCATAAATTGATTAGAATTATCTTCGTCTACTTTAAACTTAATTAACAATACTTTCGGAGGACTGTACCTGTTCTTCACGAATAAGATATTTTTTCTTAGGAAGAGTATAATAAAATAAAAAATTCATCTTGCAATATAAATCGCATTTGCACTGAAACTATTTGAGAACATAAGCAAAAAAGAATTCATTCAAAACTTAATTAAGATACTGCGCATGACGACCATTAATAATTAAAATTAGAAAAAAAAATAATTGTGCTGATTGGATAAATATTATTTTACAATACGCGAACGTCATGAGTTTTAACGTTTTTTTTTAAACTTAATCTAGGCGAAGGACAAATGTACACTTATAAACTAGAAAACTCAAATGTTCTTAATTATCAAAGATAAAAAATAGTACATGATCTAAGTTTCTTAATTAAGGAAATACTTACCGTTTAAACATGGCTCCTAGTCCAACGTTCGTACTTCCTTTGATACTTGTCTCTGTATTGTTATTGCAAAAAATCTCAATCGACAAATACACACCCTTAGGTTACAAACATTCGAAAACTATTCGCTAACAATAAATACTTCTTTCGATGTCGATTTAAATAATTCTACTTAAGTATATTGATAAGCAACGTTCACTCGATCGACCGTACAGTAATCTTTATAATTGATCATTAAATAATAACGGCTGATTTATTCTACGATAGCTACAATGCCAGTGTAACGTTTATGAAAAAAAAAGATTTGACTATTGATTGGTTTTGCTAATCATTTAATCACTAATGATTTTTATTTTGCGTGACATTACACAGACACGCGAGTACTGTGAAAAATCTAACGTATGGATTATAGTCGAGTTTTTTGAAATACTTAGCGAAATACGGATAAATACTTTGTAATCATTCATCGATAATGGTACTTGTTTATCTCTACGTAATATTTATCTTGTGGAAATCATTGGGGAGTGCCTACGGCGGTACCTATATTTCTTCTCGATAACTATACTTGAATTTGAATCCTAGGGAATTCAACGTGATCTTCTGATACATAATAAAATGTCCCTAGGTACTTATCGACATAGGATAACATTTTACACAGTGGAGAAAGCAGAAACTTATAAGACGATAACCATCAGTCGATTAAACAAAGAGTCTGCACGAACGATTATCGATTATCTCGGAATCCTTGAAATGGTCCAATTAAAAAATTTAATTTTATCCTTGACTGGTGAACTTAATTGAATTTTGTGAATTTACCATATTAAGACAATTCTCGTAGAAATGAATAATAAATTATAACAATGCGCTCTCTCGTATTTTCCTTCTCTTCATTCTGGTTTCTTGTTCCTCTCATAGTTCCCATTCATTTTCCCTCTATGCCGCAGCCTCTCGGCAAGCTTCTATTTACACGTATGTATGTCAACGTTTCTGACACACGTCTTACACTCGACGAAGCAACACCAGTGGAACTTGCATTCACATCGTTCCCTGATCGTTGTCTTTTGCGTATTGTAACCCCGACCGCAGCAAAGTAAATTACAGCCATCCATGCCAGCCGACGTCCTATTGCAAACTCTGCCTTGAGTGCCTAAAAGCAGAAAAAAAAGAAACATTCCAAGAGTTTGAATGCAAATAATACAAAAAAATAAAAATTTCAATCCAATCCTTGACAAAAGAAATAAACTCACCCAACGATCCAATGGTAAGATTCCTCAGGCAATAATTCGGCGAGTCGTCCAAGTATACCAAGTCGTTAGCAGTGGGCAGAGTATATCTAGGATCTCGTATTGACAGTCGTCCACGTCTGTTGACTCTGACTTCCGTGGCACCGTCATATTTATCCAAAAGGTAATCGCCTGAAATAAAAGGAATATAAAAGAATCAAAGATAAATCACAGAGTCTCGGATCACAATCGTCAAGTACAATCGCATTGCGACGCAGCGACGGTGTAGGATTTTGAGGTTAGGCGCAGATGCTGCAGGTTTGTTCCGAGGAAGTTAAGGCGGCTAAAAGAATTCGTGTCGGTTCCCTTCCAGGGTGACAAATATCCGCGGCTTAGAAACGGTTTATCCGTAGACGGGAGATGAGTCATGAGAGATAATACGGTGACTCCGTGGTCGGAGTAGCTATCTGTCAAATTACACCTGGGCATTGTGTCCTGAGATGCGAACGGCGCAAGAAGAGAACTGTGATGTATACGTATACATATATATACCCATATAATATATATAGTGAGTGTTTCCGAGCGAATAAGCCATGAATGCATAATATAAGTACAGTGAGAGACTGCACAATGCTATCTGCGTATGGAGGTTATGGCGGAGAAGACGCGTGGAATGGCGAACGTTAAGGTTCGCGACGAAACGAATTATGCTAATGTAATTGTCACGCGCGATTTTGGCAATACGCAATTATTTATCAGAGTCATGCTTTCTTCTTGGTTCCAGGTCATTATGCTAATAACCCATAGTGGCAAATTTGTCCTGGGCTGAGATTTGTGTCTGAAACCACAATTAACTTTTCTGGTTGTTTCTCGACTGGCTGTTAATCTGAGATTCACGCACGGACGTTGCGTTAGCTAAGGATGTGACGCATGCGCGTGTCGATGGGATTGAGCTCGCTTGGCTTTACTTGGAAAAAAATCACTTTCGATGTCCGTTCGATACGAATGGCTCTGTGAACTCTTTTGAAGATTTATCAGGCGTGACCGAGACCAATGTGCGAGACAAACTAGAGACTCGAATCGTGAATCAGCAGTTTGCAATGACACCATGAATAATTGGATGAATAGGATGAAAGGAGGTTAAGAAGAATAAGAGGATATTGTATTGGTAGAATCTTTATATTTTTTATTTCCTTTATCAACATGTATCCATATATTTGAAAAGAGAATTTAAAATCGTTTTTTCTCCTTTCAGGAAGACATTGTGATCGCCATTGATCTCCCGGTGTCTCTTGATAGGAAACTGTGTCACCTGATGTTTTCTCAAGAAAAAAAGGCATCCTTGTACGAGCGATTCCTGCCTACGTTATACAAGCTATCACTGATTCCGTATAGGAATGGTAAGGTGGACACGAGGAACAACTCGAAGGGCATAATGAGAGACAATGCTACGCCTTTACCGTGTCTGCCGACTTGTTATTTAAATTCGTATCATGCCAGGCAGAGTGTATCGAATTTTATTTTCTTGAATCTTCTTGAAAAGCAAGAAAAAAAAGAATAATCACGGTTGAGATATTGTGAAAGAGTATCTGTTAATACCTAGTTTCACCCTCTTGGGTAGCTGAAGTAAATAAATACAACCAGTGACTCCTGAAGACCGGAGTTCGCTTGAGGTTTATAAAAATGGCCAGGAGATACGAGGTGTTCCCTCAGTATACGAGGTATCAAACGATCCCAGATCTTGGGACCGTTCAAAGAAATTCAGGTTGACTCTCCGAATCATCTCCACGTTCCATACCAGGTCTTGTACAGCATCGTAACCGGGATATTTAGTTAAGCATTAACATAAACCGTGTCTACTGCGGACCTCACACGCGGTCCAGAAAGAGAGTTATACTTAACAATTTCTTCTAGGAAACTTCAAGATAGCAGCTAAAGAGTTGCTCGTGTATCCTTAAGTATTCATGGCTTTTCCGAGATTCGGTAGATTGGACCAGCCGATAAGCACGAGATTAAGGAAACGGGGAAAATTAGCGTCTGATCATTGGATAAGATTGTGAGTGGAAAACAAGACGGAATGAGAGACACAATACAACCTGAAGGATATTCTCTCTCAAGTGACTATCTCATGGCAACTACCGGTGCAGGTAACACCATTATGTCAACGCGACGCTAGGCGTCGCCCACTAGAAGCTGTTTCACAAAGGTACATTTTAAGATGGTGGAAAAAGACAATTAAAAAAAAAAACACACTCAGTACCTCTGCTCATCAATAATAATTATCTATGGATGATTAACGATGATCCAGGATAATGAGAAATTTCCAGTGAAAATTATTTTCTACCAAGACGGAACCGTAGACGCACACGGTAACTCTAATGACTTGGGTTGTCCTTAACGAAATCAAATCTTCTCTTGACTAGTTCCATGGACTTTCTGTTTCTAAGGGTCGATCCTGCCTGCAAACAAGAAGATTTTATCTTGGAACAAAGCGCAGCCTCCGATTAAGGATTGCGTGGCACGACTTGCGGTGATACCATTGTCCCGCCCCGTCATAACGTAATTGCATCTTGTTCTACCAGGACGCGCACTCTCCAATATACCCAGACGTTTCAAAAGTCATCATATGTATCCCAGAAATTTCAAGTGCAAAGAATGACTAATACATAAAGTAACGAAATAAGGCTGTTACTTAAAAGCCTTGGGTAAAGACAATCTTTTCAAGAAACATTACACCGTAAGGATAATGACTCTGCTTGCTTACACGATGATTCTTGAAATGCCCTGTAGCGTTTAACCGTTCAAGAGTTTTCGTGGAGGTAAGGAGCCAGGTACATTTATAATAATTATCGGGACGCTACAGCGCTCCTTTCGAAAGGCAATGCTTCCTTACAACAGACATCATTACGTTGTACACTAGTCGACGTAGGCGTGGCAAATCATTGGGAATACGAGTCCTACCGTTGGATCTGTCAGAAGTGCATGGAGCTAACGGAAGCTGTATTGACCGTGCGAATTTTGCAAGTCTAAAGGATATCTCCGACAATGAGAAGAGGAAAAAGAGAAAAAAGACCCTGGCCATTATTTAATGACAGAAAATACAAGAAGCCTACCAGTGTTCTGCTCAGCACTGTACGGTATATCAATATATTGGCATTCCATATACGCAATGAGAATGTACAGTCCCAGCTGTGCAGCGCGTCTGACATATATAAAACTCTTGATCGGTACATACTTAAAATTAGCATATGCATATAATGATAATGGTACAGTTATTCCCATACAGTGCGTGCTAGTCGACATTGCGAATTATTGCAGAAATCGAATAGCTGGAATAAGTTGATTAAAGGGTCAAAAGGAAATAGGTAAACAAAAGGTGGACTGTACGTACGCGTAGTAGATTAAAAGATTTGCATGGATAAGAAAAAAGAAAAAATAATGTACTCGGCTTCTACGCTAAAGTAATTACTGTTTTTCTTTCCTAGTGCATCCTCACCCTCGTAAACATAAGTAAGCCGGACACTGCGTGATTTCCCATAAGCGCGTACAAGCGTAACTAAATTGAAGAAAAGTCCAAATCTCGATGATAAAATATAATCGGAAAGATGTTCTGCCAGTCGGTTATCTCGTAAGCCCAGGAGTCAATGAACCCCAGCATCAAAAATATATTTATGCTGGAGCCTAAGGTAACTATCCCCGTTGCACAATTGACTAGGACATCTAATTAACACAAAAATACACGGCGGGTTATCCAGACTGAGAAACGTATACACGTGTATGAAGGTATGGCGTGTAAGAGGAAAGACGTCTCCTCCTTTCGTACCTTTCGAAGTTATTCTCGAGTATCGCTCGAATGTCCCATAAAACCATAATACGATAACCACGTGAAGCATCGTGGACTCATATACGTTCGTCTCAACCCTATGGTCACCAATGGTTGGAGTCATCGTTTGGTTCACGATAGGTAATTAAAAGACTTGTTTAGATTACGACGAACACTTCTTGGGTGCGACTTGAATTCTTAATCAACACGGCGATGTTTATGAAATGGAGAAGATTTTTCACAGTGTTACCACAGTGCATGGCTCACGGTTGTATACGTATGGTATGGCTTACAAAGTCCATGAATGGTATTTTAAGCTAATTGAGGTATGCATAGTGTAAAAGGCTTTGACAATGATTCGATGGTCATTAATTTTTAAAAAAAAGAGGTAGGGTGCTATAGCATGATTGTTTTTAGTAAAAATAAAATTGAAATATATTTAAAATACATTATGGTTTTTCAATGTTAGACTTATGAAAAACTTACCTATTTCCCGGAAGGAAGCGAGCTGCTGCCAGCAGGTGATTAGACTGCAACTTCCGGACACGCCATGACACTTGCAAGTCACTTTAGATCTTTTGATGACCGCCTGGAAGAAGGTTAAGGTCTTTTTATAACGTTCAGTAATCCTGGTTCTATACCGTGCAAGTGTATGAGATAATCGATTCAATAACGATCAAGGATGGGGATAATTTAAGGTTAAGGGCGTAACGGGAATCCTTCGGAGTGATCTTGGAAACGATCAGCCGGAGGTAATGATACCTGTAAGAGAAATTTATCGATCGATGCAAAATTTCCTCTATCTAATAGATCATTGTTTTTTTACCATACGCACTAATATTTCCTATGAAACTTCTGACGGCTGAAAACCACGTGGCTTATTGCAAGGCGTGACCACGCTTAACCACAGAACGCTCAGACGAGATCGTGGCAGCTACAAAGTCGACTAATTAAGGATATACCGCGATGAAATCTGCTTTATCAAACTCCCAGGTTTAATTCACGTTTCGAGCATGGGAACCAACCAAGTATAAAGTGCCTCCGTCCAGAACCTAGTGTACATAAAGTATCTCATTGAAAAATTCTTTCGCTCTCAGAATCGATATACCGACTAGCATAGTACATACTATATATGTATAGCCATTCTATCCGGGAGCAAGAAGTTATCGTGTTAGGCGTCCATCTTGATTCGGTCCTAAGGTCGTAATTAAGTAGACGTCACGAGGATGGTCCTTAATTAATTAATCGAACGTCAAGACCATACGACTGAATCTGTAGATATGATAAGAAGAGAGAAAAGTCACAATTTTTTTTAATACCAATAAAACGGTAAACCAATTTTTAATTAATAATTTCAAGCAACAGCGCTAATTATAGACTAGTCAAAGAAAATTAATTCATCAGTGATAATTGTGATTATTAAGACGAGCGCACATCGTGTTGTCCAATTGACTAGTGCAGCATGTACGTATCAGAGATTGGTAACAGTTCGAGTAATCAAATAAACCAACGCCTGATTCTCCTTAAAATAAATAGTCATCCATTATATACCAGTTTACCTAGAAATTCTTCGAGACTCGTTACAGTACACGTAATAAAGTTAATTAAGCGACGAATTAACTCGCAATTCTAGCTCGTACTGTATAAGCTAAGAGAGTCTCATTTACTGAGCTACGATCATTAATGATCCCAACCCATGTGTATAAATGACTGGAATGATTCGTCCAGCATCTATATCTACAAACAAAGTTCAGTCCGACAGTAAAATCATTAGCGAATGATACTCTGCTGTCCGCCCCATAAACATAATCGTAACGTAATATCTTTGCGAATCGATACTAAATCCGTGCATTCTATTAATATTTGTATTACGTGTCGCCAATTGCATCATGGGTACGGCATTTGTGATATTGCATAAAGGACTAATAAATCTCGAGCGCAGCCTATTGCAAAAGCAAGTAAACACCGCTAGGAGACACGTGTACCAATTTATATGCGCTATGTAAGATTTATCAAGACAATAGGATTTAAGACGCGTTCGATATTGCAATTTAAGCTGTAATATAAGTAAGGTCTTAGAGGCACGTGGACGGAGACAGGAGTGTAAGGGACGCACGGCGTCATAGTTACGAGTAACGTTTACAGGTTAGGGCGTCACGACGCGGCAATAAATATGGCAATAAGGGTTACCTGTATTTTATCATCTGAACGTTGCACATGTATAATTCATAGATTTTATAGAAGTTCCTGGATGGGCAGGGGCGTCGCGTTAAGACGACGTTTCAGTATTTATAGCTAAACTAATGCTGTCGCTGGTGAAAATGGCGACGGCTTCTAGAGCGGAGAGTTCAACGAGAGTTATACCTACTGTCGGTACATTTTCTTCCACTTTCTTGGCACTTACCAGTGCGCATCCACTTGGCACGGAATATGACGGTGCTAATGGGGCTCTGGTTTGCGAAGAATGCATACAAGAGAGGGAGTTAAAGAAAGAAAGAAAGAAGACAGTAAGAATGTCAAAGAAACACATGCGGTATCCATTTAGTAAAACTGGTTCGGTATCTATACATATATCTGTATATATGTCCATATACGTTTATCTCGTATGAAAAAGAGAGGAATTGATTGCCCTTCAATTATTGTTTAATAGATTGTAGACCGTGTGTATGTAAAGTGGTAAAAAAGAGTATGATACAAGGGTACGCGCATGTGTGTGTATATATATAGTATATATGCACGCATGCGTGAGATGAGTGATTTAAATTCGGGATGGAAAGAGATTTCAAGTGCATGCACACAGTGGGGTAGTAATGAAGAGTAAATATATTAGCTACAATTTGTATGCAAATTCGTGGCCATTTACATAATCAGATATCTTCTGGTCACGTTGATAATGGTCTGTGTTCTACATTGCCCATGAACAATGTTGCAGGAACAGGGATGGCAATAGGTTAACCGTACGTATGGGAAGATAATAGGACGTATAAATGTACCAGTGAGATTTATCATATACTATACTATGTTTCTTTTAAGGAAATTTATTTTTTTTTCCAAAATTATGTTCACGTGCTAATTGATACATTCTACTGGTGAAACTTGCGTCTATCGCACGACTTGATTAAGGTAAACGTGCGTGCTTGTATCTAGATACGGTTTTTTTAAATCCAAAAAGAGATAAGGTTAAACCTTATAACTGGCAGGGATTATCAATCAGCGATAACACTGCTTCTGGCTTGGAGCATGAAGCTACGATTTGTGAAACACTTTGGTAGAGGCAGCATAGACTTAGCGGACATTTACATATGACTGGAATGACGTGTGATTTATACTTCTATGCCGCGAGCCACTTGACGACTCAATGTAAAAGTAGGAACGGCGGCACTGTGTATTACACTTGCTGTATTAAATTCTTTCTTTTTTCGCCACTCATTAACCATATTCAGTAAGGTAACAAAGGTATGACTTTTAAGATACGTAACACGGTCCTCACAGAAGCTGCCTTGATTTCAGCTTATCAGAAAATTTCGATTGAACGTTTGCGGCTGGTAAACTGGAGGCTGCCTAACGATGGACCGGTTGTCGGTACGAGCTAGAACGAGTAAGCAGAATAAGAGAAGAAAAAGGAACAGAATAAAAAAAAGGAATACAACTCGTCAAGTGCTTATACGTGTCGCTAAGACTCGAAGTGTTATGTAGGATTTATGACGTAACATAGAAACTCCTGGTTAGCCCGTATAGACAGTTATTAAGGATGGCTCGAGATTTTTTTTTGGCTTTTAAGTATTCAAGGTACCTAGTGCTTTTTTATTACCTTCTTTTCATCACTAATCGGAGCCACTTCCAACCGCACGGCTATGGAACTTTTTTTAAGTGTACTGTATTAGAACCCAAAAAAAGAATAGGTTATACCAGTCAGCCTAAGTCGAACTTGTACTGTTTGTATCGTATCGCATTGTTCAGGTGGTATCGCATAGTATCGTGTCGTATCGTATGGCTGATGCATGAGGACTCAAAACAAAGCCAAGATCAGATCCACGATCCTATTGTCTAAGATCGCTGCCCGTTCGAATCACGTGGATCACCACCCACGTTACGGATGTAACCGATGGACAGAGTGACGGACTGGGAACCATGATTAATGATCTTGATTCGTAGAGGATCCCGTGGGAGAACTCGTGTTAACGTATTTTAACGTACTCGTCGTGTATAGCTGAACGATCCAGATGGCCGGGAACTAGTCGATCCTTACCTAATACCGATGAAATTTATCGCACGTTATTCCGGTGTAGATAGTTGACGATCGGGACGAGGAAGTGGATACTGTGAATATCTCACGCGATAAGCGTTTATTGTGATCGTTACTATAAACGGTGGACATCAGGAAGCAATTGATGACGGTTGTGTGGTTAAATGGAGACAATCGACATTCATTTAGGATTGTTATACCCAGTGAGGAATTATGGAGACATAAAAAATTTCCATTAGTTACTGGTCGACTGGGTAACGTTTGTGATGTGGAAGAAATAGGGTCAGAGGTCATTTGCATGGATAGTCGACTGATGGTAGGCAATAAAAGAACGATTATCAATTATGTGAATTTAAACTGTTCTGCGTCTGGTACAGGAAGAATTTTTTTGTTGCTTGTCTAATCTGATATCATTGAATAGAATCGATTCTTGGTAATGATGGTTGATGATGTATGATTAATTAGTCAAACTTACCCTGCGGCCAGCTTCGTTATTGTGAAGATTCATTAGACTCCTGCCTTGCTCTCTGCTTCCTCTTTTGAAACTTCTCTCTCGCTCCCTCACGTCCACGAATGCTTGAGTGAATCTTAAATGACAAGAAAATACATATGCAATGGGTTTTTGTTGTTGTACCGTCTTTTGTGATTTATACGATTTTCTTGATCCCTTCAACAGACAGAAATTTACTGAAGGAAGCTGCGCCAGACAGACTGAACCCTCTCGGAGGAATTCACCCTCCTTGCACCATGAGAAATAGTAAGTCGAGGGTCAAGTCGTCGGGGTGCAACCCGTCTTATATAATCTGACAAGCTGTTCATTTTTTTGGGATTTGTAGGGAATCCTGATAAATCGATCGGCAACCCTATCCGAGATAAGGTAAATCTTGATCCACGTATCTGATGAATTCATTTGATCTGTATTGTCTGAAGGGAAATGAGTTTTATTATTGTTTCTCTATTGGAAAGTTGCATACTGTCATCGTGACAATTGTTATTCTTGCCTATCGTCTCAATTATGATCTTTCTTTTTTTTTATTGGATGACGCTGACAGATACAGATGTTTATATGTGGGGCCAAGAGAGGCCACAGCATTCGAGCATGATCTCTAGGAATTCCAGATAGAGATGTCACGTAGAGTGTACCACTCGATGGATAGAATTTCAGGAGGTCGAGCAGCTTGTTCCTCACATGACGCTGGTGATTGGCTTATTTATCTATTTTTTATTGCCCCGTGCACACGTTACAATTCCTCTTTATGTCATTATTTCAAGGAGATTAATCTACTATAGATTCACCAGCTAGAATCTATTTAATAAAAATCCTATTCACCGAGATTAATTATAAATACAGGTATTCATTATATATTATAATAAAATATATATTTGTATAAAGCACGTTAAAAATATTTTTATCTTTTTATACTGTTTACAGAACTTTCTGGCGATAGCTACGATACTCGGATTATTTATTCGGCATCCCTTGGACTCCGCATGAATCACAGTGCGTGTCGAATTTACAATGGATGAGCCGGGATGATTTTCCATCGAGCATCCTTCGATGGGATTGATCCCTTTTCCCATTGATTAATTGGTAAATGACGTAGAAATAAACTATTTTTCCCTTTACGAGGGTTCGACTGTGTCAGACCCTTTGGGAAATGTATAAGCATTTTCATTATCATTCTCTTTGCTTATTACGGTAGGCATCTATATGTACAATGAATGAGGTTATAATGCTGCAGCGATAATCAATTTATAGAACAACTGTATGCACGTTCAATCAAACGTTTGCTTAATGTTATTGTAGTACGAAGTGAATTAACACGGCTCATCACGGCTACAGTAATGAGTATAATAGTAATGATTTACTTATAATTTACGTTCGTTCTGCGTCCAGCTAGATGGCGCGCTGTTCCATAAACGTATTGGAATATGAAAATTCTCATTGTACCGTTAAAGTATAAATTTCCAAGTACAGACATTACATGCGTGGGCGTTACCGATACGGTCATAAAAAGTCGGCATAAATTTTAAAAGGGCCGAGAATGGAAACAATAAAGGTGCCCAGGTGGGAAGTGACGATAAATTTACCTCGCTCGCCACGAAATTCGAGGGCGCCGAGTCTGGAATTCGTAACGCGTAGAAAATATCGAGGGTGAAATTACGTATAAAGAGACAAACGACTTACTGTCCTTTTTTCCCCTTGAAAAGCACAGTAAATCCTAAGCGACATTAATTAGTCAAAAAGTATACCGGACAATTCTATTCGCTGTCAAAAAATGATGCACTATCTCAAATGCATCGGTATTGAATTCCAAATGAAAATTCTGCAAACAAAAATGATATACGATATACACAATATACTCACTTGTAACCATATTCAAGGTTATCCCCGCATCCACCCCAAATCCACTCTCGATTGAGATCTCTGGGTCTCCCACTTCTTGAACATCCACAGGACGACAACTGTCCATCCCTACACGCACGGCTTACGGAGTAAACGACACCAGCAGCTGCGACTGCATGTACGAATGCAGTTTCTCTACTGGCTGAAAATAATACAAAGACGTAAAAGATTAATAACATCCACGTGTACGAAAGACAGATAGCAAGCGCGTTATCTCGCGACTGGTTTCGCTCATTTGCCAAAGCGTTTAATCGCCCTCGACTGATCTCAAAGGATTGAGAAGCAGCAAGTAGCCATACATAAAGATATGCCTATACACACGTCCGATAGTTGCATACAGCAGAGAGAGAGAGAGAGAGAAAGAGAGAGAGAGAGAGTGAAAGTGAAGAAATGACAGCTTCAAAAAAAAAGATAAAGAAAAATATTGGCGCCGTTAGCAAGTAGATTTATTGGCAGGATTTTGTTATCCATCACCGAGTCAACGCGGTTGGATGCATTTTTGCGTATGATATCGATGGGCGCGATTGCACCGTGAGAATTGGCAGGCGTCGGTGGTCATTGGGGATGACATTTGGGTAGTTGCATAGAACAGCAAGGTTGGCAAGGAGGACAGGCTTTGATTTATTAAGCGAATGATCGAATTACTTACGCCGGGGCCCGCGGCTGAGTGTAAGGTGGAGTAAAAAGGGTGGCCAGGAGAAAAAGAAAGGAAGGAAAGGGACGACGTTGACGAGGGAGTGTGAGAGGGTGTCGTCACGACGGGACAGGATGAGGTTATGGGATAGGGAAGAACCCGGAGGGTTTCTCGTGGATGCAAGGGAATACGAGTGCAGACACGAGGAGCTATTAATAACACTTTAATTGTCAGCGGCACACGTAGCTCTTCCATTGTGCCACACTTTTAGCCCCTGCAACCGCATAAATATGCAACGAAACTTCTTAGCACCCCCGGGCTTTCCCCCATTGCGGAAGGGTGCGCGCGTCGGGCCAAAACTCCCTATCATTCACTAGCGCGTGGAGAAAATATGACAAACGTGCTAAGGACGGAAGCAGATATGTGCTTGAGAAAGAAGATAATTTCTTCTTTTTTTTTTTAACTTGCACCGATCACCTCCATTTGGATTTTTTTTTTCTACTACTTGTCTCTCCCGACAATTATTGGGCGCGAGACGAACCGGTTCGACGAGTTCCGGTTTCACTTGCGGGACGGAAGGATCTCTTGACGCGAATTTTTAATGTCCTACTTTAAGCACTCCTGAAGCCTGGGACGTGGCCATTTTTTTTTACTTTCATTGTATTATAGATAACTTTGAATTTGAGATATTTTTCTATCTTGTTGTGTCTTGCATCGTGTACGGATAGGCGTACCATTTCACTTGGTTGAGAATCATACGAGTAAGAGGAACGTAGGATGTCTAATGTGCTGAAGTTGCGTGCAGAATGGCATGGTGTCCTTTTGGACGTCGTGAAGTTGCGCGTGCACGGTGCTGCTACGTGGACGACGCATAGACAAGACAATGGCCGCGATTGCAGTGGGACATGAAACGCGAGGAATAAAACGTAATACATAAGGCACGAGGAAGATGCTCGGTTCTTTGATCTTGGCGTGCGATGCCGACATCCACTGGAAAGGTAAAGCAAGGTGGGACGTCCTGCGGCTTCGTTCACACTGAATCTTCCCATTCTGAATTTCATGTTAGGATGTGTTTGTGTGTGTATATATATAATATATACTACTGTACTTCGCCTTACTAATTGCCCTGTTACATTTTCACACCTTTGGTATCCTGATTTTATTTTATCCGTTACCTATGAAAAGTTTACAAAATATACATACCTATACCGAGAACTGGTCCGAAAACAGTTCCATCGTCCACTGTAGAGCAATTCCATCTTCTATCTTGGAACTGATGCTGACATTCAGCAATACCTGCTTTTGCTCCTCTCGCCACGCTCGGCATATGATCCTGAGAAAGTTGACAAAGTTTTCCCTGTCCCTGTGACAATCCTTTCAGCCCGGTGCACACAGGCGAAGCACCGACTTCATAAACCTCCAGAGCACGCATGGCCTCCAACTGGGGAAACTTTTGATAACCGACGTTTCTGTAATATAAAAATAATATCAGGTTAGTCAATTAGATAACGTGCATAGAGCGTCAGAAACTCTTAAAATGTCGGTTGAGAATTTTTCAAAGAATTTTTTTTTCGGATCAAAGTAATCTTCGCTAGTCGCCGATTGAAGCTTGGATCAATTAGTATCAATTAATGGATTTTACGTTTTCCCCTAATAAGGCAGCTGTCTTCTATTTCCAACACAGTTTCTCGATCACCGTCCAGGCTGGGTTTTACGATTTTAGGCGCCAGCGAGGTCGTCGATCCTTCGGGAACACGAATTCAATCTTCCTAACTTCCTAGACGTTAGCTTAGAAATGTTACCGACACTACTGCCAGTGGTTTTTGAGACGCTAGGGATATTTTTCCCCTAGTTACTTTTAATGAAAAATAATCGATTTTCAGAAGATGCATAAAGTCAAATACTGACGCGGTACATGATTGACTGCAAGAGATCCTATCTCCCGTATCCATAGGTTCAGACGTCCAATATAGAACAAGGTTAATGATTTCGACACCCAGTTTAAAAGTCGAATCCACCGATCCTAGTTATCGCAGTAAATTACTAAGGTTCGCGCACCACGGTTCATTTATCTAAGGTTGGCATCGGTATATTCTTTACGACCGTAGGTACCGCGTACCCACATAAACTCACGGCAGTTATATTTCGTAATATACGAAAACCATATTTCTTAGGGATTAGATAGAACAAAAATTCATTAGACCATCCTCTACTACTGATCATCATCTCGATTAAATCTTTATCATTCCTACCAGTCGTTAAAAGGCACTTTTACGCGCGTTACATGGACAGTAAATTAGTGGTTCCAGTAAGATATATAGAGTTCTTATAGTTTTCAATTTATTTGTTTTTTTTTTATTATTTTTTTTTTTCTTACTAAAATACTGAAAAACCAGTGTCCGCCTATAGTTTTGTTAAGTGAATTCCCGTCTTTTAGTCGCGTTTAACGTTCGCGTATGAAAGTTAATAGAAAATTCAGTTCTGGCGGCACAACAAAGGCTTCCGTTAAGCCGCGTATTCGGTCGAACGATTTTAGCCGCGCCCATGACGTAAATTCAAAAATTTCTTAAAGCAGTCTTAAAATTTCATTAACTGAGGTTAGGTTAGGTTTTCGTTTATGTCATACACGTTACGACTTTCCATACGAATATTCGATATTTGGTGAAAGGAACGAACGTGCGATAATAATAAATAAATATTTTTCTAATAATATGGAAGAGTGACCACTGATCAGTTTAATATATACGAAGATCAATACCTATAAATTAAGGATTATGGTTCAAAAATGGCGTCGCCGGAAAGAGGTTCTTGATATATTGAGGACTTGTATGTAGTACCTATGGTATATACGGGTTTTAGAAAAAAAAAAAAAAAAAAAAAATGTGGGCTACTACAAGCAGTGTCCTCACTCGATTCTTTTTGGTATCGGTGCGGCTGCCTACATAATTATACACTTTAGATAAGAATCACCATCGGCGTGGACCACGATATTTCACCTTAAATTAGGCACGGAGACGCCTGCCGAATGGTACGCCTAAGCATACCGGTGTTCTGGACCTAGGCTAACCTGATGCAACTGGGTTGGCTACTCACGAAATTCTGGCCTGAGATTACAATGAGAAAGGAAAAGGTCGAGGGGAGGATGAAGTAGGAAAAAGGGCAGAAAGTCATTACTGAAGATTTTGAACATGAAGATTCGTTGGAATCATTGATTTCTTGCTAGTGTGAGAATTTAAAAATAAATGTATCAGCAAAAATTACTCTTCAAAGATTTTCGTCTTGATACGCGTCTTGTTATCATGGGCAAAGATCTTCTCATTAGGATCATCCATCTTAGATGAGTCTGATGATCCTTATACGTGTATTCACGTATGCATCGATCGTAGCCCACTTAGATGAGATTATTCAGAATTTTATATTGCTTACAGGTCCGTCCAGTTGGAACGTGCTGGTATGATTTGACGAGTGGAGTATAATTGTTTATTAACGATAATCGTTAATTATTACGTGACGATCCGCCGAAATTGATTGATCGATGAGGTTTCAATTCTTTCATTTTTGAAGTTTTTTTTTATACCTCCCGTGAGTGGGAGAGAGATAGAGTAATAGGCATTGCAGTGCTCAAAAGAGAGACAGATATACAGGCGATCTTAAATTCGATAAATTTAACTCTGTTGAAGTACTATTTTGAGCGACGATGATTTTTTAATGATTTCTAATGCGTGAGATGATTTTTTTTTTCGTTTTTTGCTTTCCGCAAATTAAAAATATTATTAGCACTATTAAAATCGTTTTGTCAGATAATACGTAAATACAACGATCGTAGTATGACAGCTGTCAAATCTGATAACAAGCACGTTCAAGCTGGATAAACCTGTATATATTGAAGACGTGCGATAATATTGCTGGTTGTCGGTTATCTGGCAGAGCGATGCCGCGCCCATTTAATGAGTGCATTCAACATGCACTCATCCTATCCCTTGGCACTTTTTTTTTTACTCTCCTTGCCCTTTACGCGTTCCTCGGACAGGCAGGTGTGGCCCAGACTGAGCTTTTAATTGAGCCGAGCAAATTAAAAATTACCAAAAATGTAAGAAAAAAAAATATATATATATTTTCCTTCGAATCATTGTTGCCGTGGACCATAATTGTCCAACTATAAATTTATCCTATAAACCACCATAACAATTTTATACCCAAAATCACATAACGATTTTCAAATTCTAATTAATCATAATTACAAATCATCAAAATGCCATCCCCTTTAATTGTACGAAAATGGGGTAAAAAGAGAAAACTAAAAATGTTCCATCTCACGAGGTTAAATTCTTTTCAAATTTCATTCCAGAGGATGACGTACACTTTGGACGCATCTTCCAGCACTGGATGGATGAAATCGAGGCTCCGCAATACACGTAGCAAACACACGTGCAACCGCAAAGAGAATAAGTGCAGAAACGTGCATGGATGTTCGTAGTCCATCACGGTCACGTATTCCTCTCATCGTAGCTAGCAGCTAACCAAGCAAGTGAATTCAGGCAGGGAACGAAGCAGCCAAGAAAGTGATCGAGCCAGAGAGTTCGTATGATCCAGGTAGACCAGTAATTCGAAATAATGATGCGGTAAAATAATGGTGCTATAATTATAGGGAATATGGCACCAGGTGCGGCCTTCCGAAGTAACGACACCCTCGCAGAAATCTTATGGACGTGGCCAGACGAAAAGCTGCATAAAGATTTTCAAGCTAGAAGAATATGACTTCATGCTTATCCCTTAACTCTAAAAACAGCCCACGTACATGTTAGACACCACGTATATATGTATATATATAATGGATTGGATCATTCATCCTCGAGCGATAATTAGTATAAAAAAAAGATTTTATACTGATAATTAAAACATAAGAATAAAAGACAATTTCAACGTCTCCCGTAGGGAATCACGAATTCCAATCCACGGGGTTTCTTGTCGCCATGTTGGCAGTATCAAACTCGATTCTGAAACTATAGTAACGACCGGTAAGGATTAATCTTGCGGAATTCCTTCAGCTCCGACTGGTCGAGAAGGTACGTATAATGTCGATGTGGTAATTGCTGGTGCCTCACTGATGCACATGCGGGATAAAGTACCGTTAAATTCTTAATTAGTATCACTGGCTATTCTAGTCATTGCCAGGACAAGGCTCAGTCCTCTCAGTACGTCTCTTTTGATCTCCGTTGATTTCTCTCTTTATCCCGTGCAAGAAACATTTTCATGATTTGCTAGCCTACGGCGCTCTTGCGCGTAGATAAAACTACGCGAAGAATAATTTATTACAAATAAGCTAACGATTGAATGTTATTGTTATTAATTTCCTGGTGAGACACATTGAACGCGTTAGTTAACACACGTGTATCCAGACATCCGTACGGTACGTAGGAGACTGCTAATTAAAATGCAAATGATCCGCAGTAATAATTGTCATTTCATTTAACCACGTAAAACGTCATGCATAAATATCTATGAGTCTAGCTGCGAGACGTTTTTAAGCGCAATCAATTTTTATCTGGTGCATGTAATTACCACACCTTCCGCAGCTTAATAAATCTTGCTATTCTGTATTATACGGTGCTTTGCCGTAACATGCTAATACGTAACGTTCGAATGCGTGCAAATTGCTTGTAAGCTTTGAAACAGTTTAAGATTATTATAATGGAGGAATTTACGAAAATCTTTACCTTAGAAAATGATTATCCATCTAGTCCAGATTCACTGTAGGTTAGATCTCATAGAGAGATTTAAAAAATCACCACTTCTCGTGTCTCGAATGAGCATTCGTGATCCTCGAAGCATTTCCAATGTCCTTTGAGTAAGTTGGTCCGTTCAGGTTCCGGAATCTGGACACGAATTTATATCGTACGCCATCTCGTAGCCTGAGAATCGTGATTGCTACGTTGCTGGCAAGCATATTGCTGGCTGGAGGTAAAGAGCGTCGTGACCGAGAAATTGACCTTCGATGTGACTAATAACTAACAGATCGTCGACGGAAGTAAGCGGGGCAATCGATCCGCCATTGTTAACGTAAATGGTTACGTTTCTTCGTTTCTATTACGGAATAGCAACACGATCCAATAAAACGAAATAAGCTATACAAGTAGATTTCTCCTAGTTACCTGAGTTCAAAAAGGTCACTAGAAGAATTCACTGCTAATTCTAACGAGGTAAGATCTACCGCGCACCAGTGTTACCAACGTATTGTTGTCACTAGGATATTGTCACTAGGCTCGAAAAGAGCAGACGAAATGGCGTTGGCGTTGGCCGAGTTCACGGGCTGTTACAGAAAACCTGGATGTTCCAAGATGGAGTCGTGGGTTTGACTGGCCGTGTAACGAGAACAAATGTTTCTCGCGATACGCCGTTCTCAGTGGACAGGACGATGGTTATACGATACGAGTGTTAGCAAAAGGTAGAAACAAAACAAATACGGTCTCGGGGAATATAGGCAAGTGAAGTTTAACGAGTGAAACGAACGAATCGAACCTGAATCGTAGACTGTAATGTCGCCTGTCGAATTCAAGAAAGATCAACCACCTTTTCTCGATTTTTACTTATAACGAAAGCTGCAGGATTTTCTTGGACGAGTACGTGGCAGCGAGTGATACGATACGAATTTACAAGGAACCCGAGATATCAACGTTCGGTATGTGTTACGTTTCATTTATTCCGAGTGCCTTCATTGTCTCACTGGCAAGAGCGAAACGAATCGGACGCCATTTAATGCGCACCGCAACCTGCATGCTGATTGTTGAATGCTTCAAAGCGACCTCTTACACTTCATTTCGCGCAATGAGAATAAGACCTTTCTTGTACTGAATGTATAAGCACCGCGAATATGCCAACGCGTTCTCTAGTGGATTACATAACCTATTAAATTATTCCCTAGCGTATTGTACGTAACGACAAATGCTTATGCGCAGAACAGATTTCATTCTTAGTTTATCTCATCCGTGAAACAAGCATGGACCATTTAATGGCTCTCTAAAAGGTATTAAAGCATCGTGAATGCCGTGTTTTATGAAAATCTAAAAGTACTGGAATATACATACTCAGTGTACAGACTGTGTGAGTCAAGTTCAGCAAGTTTTCGCAGACTCCTGGATCTGGATAAGGATCGAGTATCGATCTTGCAGAATCGATTGAACGATGTTAACATCGTTTGATCTCGTTGCTTATATGGCTTCCAATAACTTGTTATCACGTTGCGTTACAAGTATGTACAATCAATTCTAGAAATCGCCACGATCGCCAAGAAAAAATCAAAGGAATCAGTAACGTGACAAAAATTCGAAAGGCTCGAGATAAATTATCATGAAATTATTTATTATTCCTTATAATTAATTATTCTAGTTACCCCCCCTGATATTTCCATCGGTATTGTAATACCTTTATCAATTTGTAGTACCGTTATTAATTCTACAGGGTATTTCAATCCGCGCTTGGTACATCCGTGAGAAAGATTTTATATCGACTACACAGATCCTTTCCATAAAACCAAGACTATTCGTGGTATCTGGAATTATCGCAATCGGCATGGGCACGGTAACAGTTGGAATTCCGTTAAAGGGATTTCAATGGAATTTACGGAAATTATCACCAGTGCTGACTCCCGTATCATGGTTATCGGGACCCTCGTTAAATCATCTCTCTTCGTGTCGTTCCACGTGATCGGTTACGATGAGTTAGTTTAGATATGCGCGCGCACGCGCGCGCGTGTGTTTACGTGTGAGTGTGTGTGTGTGCAGATCCGTCGCGATCGTCCATGCGAATGCAAGATTTTGCAATGAGAGTATATATACATACATAAGTATAGGTACATACTAAGTTGAACATACGGGTAGTTGCGCAATTTAAAATGGCGCCCAAGTATTTTACACCCATGCGACGCGCACGCGTTTTAGTTAAGGTAAGTAATGGGCGTTCATTTTTATATTCTTACTGTATAAAGTCAGCATATACTTATTCACATATTATATATATATATATGTATAGTATGTATACTTCTTGAATTATTGGTACATGCGGATACAGTAATGGAGTCTTCCAGGAGATAACATGCCGCTTGCGATAAATGAAATATCGACATGGATCCTGCTCTCTGTACAAATCCATATACTTTCACTTGACACTCGAAGTAGAAGCTCGATTATCATTTTCAGACACGATCACCCTTAGTAATCGAGTAGTCAATGTTACTTTAAATGATTAATTATTTCACGATGATTTTTATCGCTTGTTTCTATTACGATTTGGTTTAATTTTACACGGGACTCTCATAATCCCGTAAAATCAATGAACTCCATATATTCCGATGTCGAACGATTATTTACTTGAGTTCTCAAAGCCATGCATCGATGCAAAACAGATGAGTCAGATACTTATACCTCGGCACTCGGCATTTTCCCTTTTTCCATATATTTTGGTGTCTGAGAGGAGACAATCGAGTGCAAAGGATTAATTGCGCGAGGATGCTGAGATGACAATTTGTCAAGTAAGTTTTTTTTTTTCTAAGTTGCACAACAATACAAATAACGTAAGTAAGCATGAGTTTGGGTAAATGTTTTTTAAAAAAATTTTTTTATCTTAAGGGTCTAAGAAATATTCAAGGAATCTTATGGTACGCAAGACAAAAATTTCAGTCTCTCCCGTTTCGGGCTTACGGCGGATTGCAAATGGGCGCAAACGCAGTGCTTTGCTTTTATCTAAATGCATTGCCTGGCTATAAATCCTGCTAACCGGATAGCGAGATGTCCTAAATATCCCACATGTCTGCGGAACCTTCGCCAAGGCCCTTTTACAGTTCGAGCTACGCATTCGATGCAAAGGAAGATACATACGGCGTGGAAAAATAAAGCAAAGAGATAAGTACGGTGGGATCTTGCATTCCCATAGGTACACTATACTGTATGTATACATATATATACACACAATGGGTGGATATAGAAATGGGTGGATCCATTGGATGCACACGTTACCGCTTGGGATGTAAATCATTCGTCTAATGATTAGTTAATCGTTATATCTCTTCGGATAAAAAAGGATCCAAAGCCAAAAAAAGAGAAGTTCAAACTTCCATACAGGTACGTATACTTGTTTAATAATTGGCTGAACACGTAAAGAGTGGTCTCGTTCCAGTTTCCTGTTTTTCTCTCTCTCTCTCTCTTTATGTATTGTTTTTTCTTCCCCCCCCTCCCCCCTCCCCCAAATATCTTCATAGCGAACAGGAGATAAATTAATGGCTTAAATCTTGATGGCACCACTGTATAGAAAGAATGACGGTGTAAATTCGACTGCCGTCAGGTTTGACTTCCTTCTTCGCGTTCCGAGAAGGGCGACGTCTCAATTGGTCGAGCGAAGGAATGTGCCTATAAAAGTGAACAGGCGCACATGGACCGGTCCCAAAAATTGGTCCAATCAACGTTACGCAGCGAGTTGTCAAATGAATTTTCAATAATGAATGATAAAAGATTGTGTGAAATTAAATTAAATATATTAAA
>JARQSW010000370.1:2475982-2491886 GCA_030142375.1 Calameuta pallipes | reverse complement strand
AAAAGAATATATATATATATATATATATATATATATATATATATATATATATGTACGTAATGTATCACTTACATAGCCAGTACCTCGATATAATGAAGTTTTGAACTTCAAAGACAAGAGTATCCAATGATACTGTATCACGAAGTTCTTGATTTTCACCTTCTTTTGTTCTCATAGACACACGCGTATACAGGTATCGGCAAAGTAAGAGAGTCCGTATCCATCTGACCCATGATATACGTTATAGGCAGATATTATGGTGGCTGCACAAGACGGCCTCCGTATAAATCATTTACCATGATTGGATATGCAGTCGCACCGAATTTATGAACCCGCAAAAACTACCCGCACCCTTGTTACTTAATATATTTTTTTTTTCCGCCACTCGATTCCCTCCGTTACTACTAGGCTCCTCCTGAACTCCCGAACGCCAAAGACGATCCCCGAATTCAGAGTTCAGAACAATCATCGCACGATCCTGAGTGCAATAAACAAAAGGAATGTTAATAAATATCTAATAAAAAATTTCATTACCCACAGATTTATCCATATGAAGATTTGAAATAAAAAAAAAATTCAAACAAGCGATAAGGACCAATCACGGACTTACATGCAAGCCTGATAAATGATACAAATTAATGAAGAGAATCGAGAGCACTTAGATCGTGTCTCCGGTGGTCCAGAGGGCTTTACATTATCAGTATTACCAGTTCGATATCTAACGAATTAGTAGCCGTCTATGTATCAACCTCTATCGGGTGGTCCAGTAACGTTAATAACCAGTCGAACCATATAACGAGAATCCTCGATACCCAGGATCCCTTGAAAGCTCTTATTACGTATTACCATAGCTTTCACCATCTTTCCTCTCTGGACCACTGAAGATGCTCTTGTAATCCAGCCGTACCAGCCAAATCCCCATTAACGATCGCATTTCCCTTTGTCCAAGAACCTTTCGTCTCGGTATACCAGGGCACGTCTTCGGGCGTCCTCGTGATACTTCGGTTTCACGGCCGAGCAGACGCGTCCCTCTCGTGTCCGACGGTAAATTGGAATCCTGCGGTGTTTAGTGGCTGCGCGTGAATTATATCCGCGGTGCCTGCTGCTACCACGAGTTACATTTACATGGAGAACATTACGATCGACGGGTTCTGATTTAGGAAGGCGTCGTAAGGCGATATATCTCGGGTCGGCAACCAAATCGCAGTCAGTTATTTTGCCGGAAAATTTGGCAGCGCCATTATTACTGTATAACCTTTACCTGTATAGATATACGGGTGAAGCACACTGCTTACTATGAATTTCGAAGCATCGAACTCTCCTTCGTACGGATGTCATTTCTCAGCGTGTATACATAGTCGCGAGTATTCCGACGCCCTGAAGTTGGCTAGAGTTACACGCTGACTTTATTTAGAGACTGGTTTGTACCGTTCGCACTGGATCACGATGATGCTCACAGGGAGAAAAAAGATCTTGGAACGAGACCTTTAAGCACCGTTTCGTTCTATGTCTACTCGCCTGTAATATTATAAACGAGAGACACGGACGACTCAGCCTAATTAATCAGATACGCGTTACGCGTATAACGAGGTGGACGCAATTTTTGCTTTTGACCTTAGGACGTGCCCAGTGCAATCAGCTGGTACAAAGTGGTACAGTAAAACTGTCGAAGTAAACCGGTAAGGATGTCTGGTACATATTTGTTTTATCCTAAGAGATATATGGATGAAATTAAAATCCTGATTCTATACTCTTTCCAGGTACCTTTCGGGAGAGGCTCGAGGAACTCGCGATAAAGATGGCGACCATCGGAGGTTAAACGTCGCTTTAATCTCGACGTTCGGGGACCAATTAAGGCATCGCACGAGCCGCTGCCTCCTCTCCCTGTGAAACGGATGATAAAGATATCGGCCGGTTTTACGATTATTCGTATTAAAAAGCCACCGGTGATCACCGATCGACCAGGAGATAGGCAGGGGCCTCCTTTTCGGTCAGGCGCATACACAAGGCAGTGGGCCCACGTGCATTAAAGGGCAACTCCCCTTCCTCCTCTTTGCCTTCTTCACGGTAATCTCGATAAATTAATCGAGCCGCGACTCTTCGTATCCAATTAATCGCGTGACGTAAGCAAGGGCCACGCGTGCCGCGCCTCTCAAATGCGTGATGGTTATCGTCCGATCATCGGATCCCAGCTTCGTCCAGGGTCCAGATCACCGGGACACGAGATCATTCGCTATTTTTATGGGCGTCGTGCTGATTCGTGCGAATCTGCCAAATTGAGCCATGGGAACGTCTTTCTTAATTCGATTGAATAAAAAATCTATAAATTATTTACAACAAAATTATTATTTGTATGCTCAATTATCAGGCTCGTGTAATGTTAACGTATAGATAGTCTCATCTATGGAATGTGTTACGTACGATGACAAATTATTTATTTGAATTAAAAATTTTCTTAAAAATTTAACATTTTGTCTCTGATTAAGAGAATGGAGAAGACTTAAACGAAAAAAAAATTATTATTGTCTTGATATAAAAATTTAATTATCTGAATATCTCCTCCCCCCCCTTTCCCCTTCTCCTCCTCCCCCAACACCCACCCGCTTATCTCTAAGTCAATGTACCGTCAGTGTAATCTCTATCCGAGTTAAGAATTCAATAAGTAACGAAAAGTGTGCGATGTCAGACATTCGGAGGAAGAATGAAATTTATGAAAATAACGTATAATTCTATACGTTCGTTTGTTGGGCATTGTGCGTGGGCTTCCCATGGATTCGGTTCCGTTGACGTTAAAGCACCCAACGGGGTCCTCGAGCGTGAAGCTAACACCCCGACTCTGGCGATTTGTTCCGCCGATTATTTAAATTTACCGAACGAATTCTCCGTAGGCGAACGGTGCTCTATTCGAGGGCATTCGTAGCAGAGCTGGCCATGCCGATCCTAGATGGACCATTTGTGAGCCATCGAGCCGAAATGATGAAACGATACGGGCCTCGGTGTGAATCGGCCTGAAGATAATACGCCTAATTTTACGACTAAGTCACCATACACAGCTTCAATTTCCATGGCCCAACGTCACTGCGCCCCTAAAGAAATCCTTATATAAAAACCCATATCGTTCTGTCGTAACTCCCAGCTCCGATTGGTTCAAAATCCAATAACAAAAAAAGTCCCCTAAATCATCGCACACGCCATAACCTAAAACCTCCAATAACCTCAAACGCTAAATACTCAATATTGGCAAAGGGTTAAGAGTCACGTCATCCCTTCAAAAAAAAAAAATAAAAAATAAATAAAAACATTTCCAAAAACTTCATATCACTCCCAAATAGATTGCTTCGTCCCATCCAAAGTTCCCGAAAAAAATCTAAATCATCACACACGCCATAACCTAAAACCTCAAATAACGTCAGTCGCTAAATACTCAACCTTTGTCAGTCAAGGGGATAAAAGTCACCTAACCCCTAAAGCCGCCACACGTTCTAATATATATAAAGTACCCTGTGTATCCCATATATACATTGCCATCATACGTATACATACGCGCATGACATTATATATGCCTACTCGAGTGAATTCCACTTTGAGTGAGGCGGCCTGGCTCGGTTCTCCGACTGTGTATATAGGGTGGGAACACTGGTTTCGCTATATCCATCTATCCTCCTCTCAACCCCACTCCCCACCCATATACGCTATTATAAAGAGTGCCCGTGCGCGTTGCGATAAATCATAGCGTTCGTAATCTCCTAAAACAATAAGTAAAGGACAGCGCGAGAGGACAGTGCATATACCTGCATATGCACATGCAAGTCGCACGAGTATCTGTACATCGGTGGGACCTACCCACGCGTTTTCGCGTTGACCCTCGAAGGGCCTCTCCTCGTCCGTATAGGTAAAACGAGTGGGGCCTTAGGTCCCGAAAAGTAATGCCCTGTCTCTTAATAGAGTGCAATAACATTCATATACACGGGCGCGCATTTATAACTATGCCCCGTGGCCGCCATATGGCACCAACGGGAGGTACGGTATATACATATATACATATAATATATAGTCCACACGGGCCACCGGTTCGCCGTTCCTCAAATTCTCTTTTTTTTTTCATCCTTTTTTTTGTACCTTCCACCAACTCCCCACTTTTTCCTCTTTCTCTCTCTCTCTCTCTCTTTCTGTTGTTTCTCTCCCTTTCCCTCTCTGTCGCTCAGGTTCTGTTAACGGGGCTACGAGCACCGCAGGATCCCTTTTAATTTGCAAGCCTGACGTCGCCAAACGAACTACGGGCGTCGCTGCGGTTTGCTGTCGTCGTTGCTGTTTCGCGTCGCGGCTATGGAAACGCAAGGGGCCGTTGCGACGGATGAATCGCCAGTGGAAAGAAATATATATCGGGACAGGGATTCGCCTGGCTGGGATATGCGAAAGCGAGACTCGTTGTAGGAATGAGAGAGAGAGAGAGGGAGAGAGAGAGAGAGAGAGAGACAGGGGGAGACTCTTGAGTGTTTGGGATGACTGTGAGAAGACGTGGGACAAGGAGGAGAGGGAGGAGGGGAAAATACTTTGTCCCGCGGGAGTCATGAGCAGACATTGACAAAAGATGAAAAACAAATGTTCGAATTACAACCGAGGAATCTTCACAGTCGAGCGATCAACTAGGAAGGATTTTTGTTACCCGGCGCAGAGGCGCGAGATTCGATCTCGAGATACAGATAGATCGGCAGGTCTCTAGGTACGTGTATATATATATATATATATATATGCATATAATATATATAGATTATGTATATAATACATATATACTATACTTCGTGTAGCAGTATAGTAGTATCGCAGGATATATCAAGATCTTACGTACGGTTCCTGTCTGCGAGTAAGTAGAGGAACGTGTTATAGTCCAGTTCTACCTGGGGAGAAACGTCCAAGGATGCACTTATCGGTCGTTCGCATTTTATTTTGTGAAAGAGAAAAAAAAAAGTAGAACGAAATAAGAAAAGAAAAACACGTTGCCAGAAGTAATCCATGCGTAAAAGAAAAAAAAAAAAGAAAAATAATAACAAAATAAAAGACCAGCATCCTTCGGCGCATTCACCGGGGAGGGGGGAGGGGGGGGGGAGGGTACCGGATTTTCGGAATGCAACCAACGGCTCGTTCATCTTGGTAAGACGGCGAAGCGTGGAATTGGTTCGTCGTAGACGAAAATCTGTACAGCCCTTCGTAATATAACGAATGGGGCTCCTCGCCGGGGGTAAGTTCCTAGGGGTCCTCCTCGGCATGGACTATGGCGAATTTCGAGGGACGTTTCACCAAACGAGTGCGCCAGGGTAGCAATTCAAGGATTTGTCACGGGCGCATAAGGTACACTGTGTATATCTATAGGGGTGGCGGACAATGGACCACCTACGTTAAAACTTACGAGTGACTTCCCACGTTAGCGTTTGTCATTTTGTATATACCAGAATACATATGTACATGTATAAGACATATATACATATACATATACTATACGCATAAGAGATTTAAGAACGGCACTGATGCGAATTTGCATTCTCAGATTCCTCCATGTTGCCTCGACCCACCACTTTAACCATAGGGGTTGATATTCTGGTGCAAGGTGAGCAAAGACTGTATGACCTACCGCATTCGCACGTTAACCGACAACGCGTTAAAGAGTGCATCCCTGCTAACTCCACGCGTAATATGCACGCGTATCTCGTGCAATTACAATTTCTTGGTTAACGTTGGAGCTTCTCTCTTTTTTTTTTGCCTTGGCTCTCATACGTCATGCGCTTCTTTTCTCATCGTATTACGAGTGTCCTTAAGGGCGAATGCCTCCTTAACGGGTCCTCTTTGGGCTTCCACGGTTGGAAGCTGTGCCGTTAAGATTTTTTCTTTTTTTTTTTAATTCCCTTTCCTTTCTCTTACCTTTCATTATCTTCCTGCTTCGGAGAGCCAGAGCAAAGGAAGGGAGGAGGAGGAGCATTCGAACGTGAGTCCCGAAGAGCGAGAGAGAAGACGTAGGACGAGAACGAGGGAGCGAGAGGGAGATGAGACTACGTAAGAAGAAAGGTGGGGAGAAAGTAGATCAGTTTGACGACAGGGCTATTCTTTCTCGAAACTCTTCTTTGTACGGGAGCCGCTACCGGTTTGTCAAAAAAAAAAAGAGAATAAAAAAAAAGTATCCTTCTACCCTCTCCCGATGCCCAGTCCATTGTCGTTCGGTGCGTCGTTAATGTCCTGTCTTTCATCGGCGACGTCGACGTCGCTTCTCGCCACCAGTCCCACCAACATTCGTCGTTTGATCTTCTGTCCTTTCATCGATTACGATTTTACGCCTCGAGCGAATCCCATTCCTCTCGTTCTTATCCCTTTCAATTTTTTTTTTCCTCCCTCACTTCAATCCTCTTTTCCTCACTGGTACCGCCAACGTTTTTTTCTTCTCTGGTTATGACGTCGACTTCCACGACGACCGTCAATCTTTCTGATAAGCTCCAAAGACCGTACTAACACACACACACACACACACACACACAGATGATCTTTTCGACGCTGTACTCGCACTCCAGTGCATTTGCGAAACTTGTAAACTGCACTCGAGGTACCGGAGTCCCGTGTAGCTGCCGTAACATACATTAGTAGATGTGGGAACTCGTGTATCCCATACGAGAGGGGACACGTGAGTATTATACGACGCGCACACGTCCCGGGACGCCCACGAGAAATCGTAAAGTTTACGAAAATAACCGAGAAATTGCCGGACACTCGCTCGGTACGGAAAGCGATTTCGGCGAGATCAAAGTAAGGGCGCGACATTTAACGGACACCCGGTATAACCGAAATTGCCATACGCCACATCGACGTTTCATTCAAACGTCAATTTAAATACGCTAACAGCTATATATGTATATACATATATATTTTTCGCATATACAAAGTTAAACGTTGGTCGCCATTTTTTCGCCTAACCTTACGCAATAATCAATTACCGTTCGTACAATAAGCGCGAGAGGGCAGCTAACAATAAGTCAAACGATCGGAATCAATTTGTATTGACACGTTATTCCCGCCATTGGACAATCCCGGCCATTATCCTGCCCTCCCCGTGCTATTACGTAATTGAACAATAAACAAACCAGGCGTTAGTCTAACCTAACCCGCAGATAACCTGAATGCAAGGAGAGTTCATTCGCGTCTATGTCGTCAGTCACTGGTTAAGTCGTTACGTTCAGACGGACGTTCGAAATCAGATGGAAATGCTCCTTAATTGTTTGCAATGGTCGAACAAGGCGAATACCGAGTGCCGCCCATTAGCATAGCCTAGCAATGCTGATACAGTATATGTATATATATATATACATGCACAGCAGGGCTAGTACAGTACGGCAGATGTTTAGTCATGCAATTTTAACGAATGTAACAAATCCAAGAGAATAAACGGTCGTTGCTTCGTTTACAAGTTAAATAATATCGTTTACATGATAAACGACTTGAAATATCGGGAATATGAAGATATTTCTTTCGAAAGGGATATATATATCCCTCGACATGACGCAATGAAAACTACGTATACAAGATATTTGGGCCCCAAGGCCCTTGTCTCTACATATTGAATTATTCGTGACCCCCCCCCTCCCTTTTTACAAGTTTGCTTCGGGGGTTTGAAAAGGACCTGCACGGTCGTACTGGAGGATCACGCAACGACCCCTGTTGAGATCCAACTGTGTTTCGTAACCTGACACTTTGTATACATTGATATTACGAAATAATGAGAAGTCCGTTTACTGCCTCTTCGTTTCACAGGAGTATATATATATATATATATATATATATATATATATATATGCTTTCTGAAATAGTATATTTAGATATGTATATAGTAGCTAATAGTCATTGGATAATAGTACAATAGTGACCGCTATACCATACATCAAGAAATCACACATCAGCCCGATAACTGAATTTTATCGTCGCCGTATTGAACATCCAGTATATAATTGCTCATTAAATGACACGGTCGGTTGACTGTGAACTTATCAACGAAGCATGGCGTGAAGTTGTCCGACGAGGAGAACGAATCTCGTAGAAAAAAAAGCATGGAAACATATTAAAAAAAAAAAGAAAAAAGTCATACCTAATCTCGACGTCAAAGCACAAAATCCCAGTGACGACCATGGACGTCTCTCTGGGAAGCCAAGGGCTATTTTATGCGTCTGCGCACCTCCGGACCACCCCGTATATCGAAGTTGATTGGCCAGAAAACGTGCCGGCGCATCTACTAATCGGGTCCTTTTTCAATTATCTCCCGATCCGTCACCGACGCCCGTTACCCCAACGTTCGGGCGAGAGCGCCAGCAGCTTCCGCAGGGGGATGAAAAAGGAAAAGTGGGGTGTCGGTATCAGGAGATCAGCACTGATCCTATTGTAGATCAGATCTGATCCCTTTGGCAACCCCTAGGATTGCTTACTGGGATCGTTTAATACCCTCCAGAATAAATCCGTGTCATCAGTGCCGGCGACAGGGTTGCATCTGCAATTCCAGTCGATCCCACCTAACCCTAAAACCAGCCTTAATCGCAATGAAGGAAAGTTGCGACAATTTGTCGTAAATGAACGTCCAGTGAACGTCGCGTAGAAAAAGTGTCTTACGACGTACAAGTGTTTCATTGGCGTAAGTTACCGGCGTGTAATTGAATGTTGTCCCTAGGACAATTGCAATTGTTATACCGAATGGGTTATAGCTTCTGGTAGAAAATATGGGAAATTCCCTAGATCGTTCTGTCACCCCGTACATGGTAAGTTACGTTGCGTGGCGTAGGAATGCAACATGTAGGTGCACCCGTATACTCTTGTACAGACTGGTACACGATTCTTGTATACGTTTTATATTCCAGTTACACGATGCTGCTATCTGGTGCGCTGCAACGAGTAGCCCCCGTGGGTACCGGCCTTTATGATTTGTGCAGTTACAGAAATTACGACGCTAGATAATTGAGGAGTAATGGCGGTTGTTTAGCCATAACTCATTGCCATTGTATATATATGCGGACCCTACGAAAATACATATACATATAAATAGATACTTGCATAAGCGGGGATACCACCCTGAAGGAAAATAAATTAAGGGATAAAATCAATTCGATATAAAAATCAATTTCTTTTTTTTTCGATAGAAAATGGGCAATCAAGAAGAAAATATGATACAACGTAGAGTGTAAAATTTTGGCAAAAGAAGTAAAAGTTCAAGTACCATGGCAGCCATGGTTACGTATCGACTCTTTGAGCATCGGATAAAGAGAGAGGAGAGACGGCATGCGGGCCCTTGGGCCGATCTGTCAGTTTCGGGTTGCACAATGCATGGCTGCTCCGGTGCCCAGGGGACTAATTTTTCAACGGGCCCAAGATCGGCGCCGATTCGCGCTCGCGTTCCTTCGGTAGTTTTCGCTTGGCTGCTGAATGAGCCGAAGCAAAAGGATGGCTCGTATATCAATCTAATTGCGACTAAAGTGGAAGCCTCGCCCTGCAAAGTTGGTGTCGCTTCGGCCCACGCTATTCCTAACCTCTACAGGTAGAAGTTGCAGAGTTCCCTTAGGGTGCATCCACAGTGTACGGTCAATGGAAAGCGTAGGTGTATGTACAGTGTACGGTTTAAGAACTATATACGCGCGCGCGCGCGCGCGTGTGTGTGTGTGTCAATGTGCCTTTACGCGTACTCCAAATGCAACGTTACGTATTTTCAACAATGTTAATTCACACGTCAAACTTCGTTACGACATGCGATCGCTCGTTGTGTACAGGATATATTACGATGTACATTTTATAAATAAAGTTTTGACGCGTTCACGCTAACGATCTCGCGACCGTTTAAATTTCTGACGACAGGCTCACCTCGAAACTTCATGCGAAGGTATCGCGATCGTTGGAACAAGGTATAACTGTAATTTCGTATGAATGCGGCTTTAGTCGTTTTTTTTTCGTACAAAAGGAATGTCGCGTGCAATGAGACACGGGACGGATTCCCAGTTAGCGCACATCACTGCGAAATTCTCCTGATTACCTTCCGACGCTGCTGGCATGTTTTGCCTTAAAAATAAAATGGCTACTTTTTACCTTAAGCTGTTTACCAGGCTATACATTTACCAAGGCATGCGACTATATCTCAGCTGGGTTTAAGGCGCGTTTTAATAGCCTTCTTATACCCGAGCAACAATTGCATTAAAAATAATTTTAAATGACCACATTAATTTTGCTAATAAATAATTTCGTACAAAATTCAAATTCGTGAACATTTTTTATACAACTTTTTTCCCTTCATTTCTAACGACAATACGGAAACTGCTAATTGACTACAGTACACCTCTATAAGAGAATGTTCCATTTCTTTTCCTTACAAATCGGTACCCAGGATATTTATCACTCTTGTTTACGAGCTGCCTCGTAATATACAGTACGAGCTTGGACCGAAAGGTAATTGCTCTCGATTAGTACGTGTGCATACTTAACCGACACACTATATATCAAGGTAGCAATACTGCATCACAAGGGTACTAATTACTAAACTAACCGTTTAACAAGCCGCTCCCTACTAATCAGCCTTAAAGCTTACGTTAAAGTGGCAGATTGAGATTTAGGGTTGACACGTAAACAGCGAATTATCTAGACCCGCGATCTTTAACCCCAAATGAACTTGGCTCCTTACAGCATCACGATTCGAATTTAAAAAGATCTTCCCATTGATCCCATACAGATCCCGGAAGTGAGGTAACGTCGCGTGACCGCGTGCAAAATTAATGGGAACGCCGATCGAGAACGATTTGTCGTTAATGGCGATTCCCACGATAATGAACCATCAAGACTCCGTTGTTCCAGCTTTACGAGTTTTCATAGCTAAGATTCGCTGGTAAGCGAAACCCACTTATTTACCAGCAGACGAGCGTTCCGATTCGTGACGGCTGAACACGCTGCTGGTCTATACCAAAGGGAAAAAGAAATGAAAAATCCTTACGACGCCCACTCATGAACACTACACAAACTGATCACTGAAGAGTGGGCCACTAAAAAAGATGGCGACAAAAAATAAGTGAAAACATGGTTAACTATGTAAAAAATAAAAAAATATATAAAAACTAGGTCTATCCTGTTCGGATCACATAACCGCCATTGGCTACAAACGATCGATGAAATCTACGATCCATGGATCATTCTTAAAAAAAAAAAAAAAGGTTCATTGCAGTAGAAATACCGGTAGATTTTCTCGTGTGAAGAGAAGCCCCTCGTAACTATATCTTCTCAGACGAATTGTATCGAATACAACAACCGCCGCTGTACAATAATAATACAACCAATCCGTATACAATTTCACAGTGATCAAAGACCCCGGCGTACAGGTGTTCGATATATTGTATCGATTATACTAGAAAATAAATATCGATCGTAACCAGGTGGTCCATTAAGGACTATTAATTCTCGCGTGCTCCAGTCGACAAGAGTAAATTTATAGTGACGTAAGAATTTTTCCTTGGACTTATCTCCAATCCCCCCCACCTCATCCCTACGCTACCCCCCCCCCCATCCCCATAACGGTCACTCGTGATTATTTTTTAGCTTTATTTCTTACGCCCCCCTCCCCTACTTCTTCCTCGAACCGATCGAATACAATGCCGATGATATATATTACATGTTTAACGAGGGTGAATGACCCCTCCCCCCTCTTCCTCGATTTAGCATGGGTATCGTCGTTTCGTGGTCATGGGGTTCCGTGAGATGAATCATGCCACATTAAGAGGGCGATATGACGATTATGGCTACTCGAGCCGATCGAGAAATCTTGCTTAGAAAAAGAATGCCTATTAGCTACCTGTGAACGTAGGGGGCAGGTATGGGCAGAACGCATCGAACGCGAGGAATAAAAGTGCAAGCGTAAAAGGAAAGACTCTGGAAGGAAACGGTTATATCGACGTAGAAAAGCCATGAGGCGCCTTGCCCCAATCCCTTCGACACGGGTTTTGGGGCCTTTCGAGTTTTCTGTACTAGAGAGACCGAAGAAAGGACGTAGAAGTCCGTGAAAATAACGTATGCGTATACTGGAACCTTTAGGATAGCTATAAGGGTAGGTTAAGACAGATTCTACGTTACCGGTGTTGAATTAGTGTTTGAAAGATCAGAAATTTTTTTGAATCCATTTTTTTGACTTTTGGTTTTTTTTTGGGATTGAAAATTTATTTTTATAAATCGACTTAAAGATTGTCACGTTGATGAGTGAGACTTTTTTTTTTTAATTTTTTTCGCTCCCACGTACTCACGGTAATAAGCAGGTTGGCTAATGTCACTTTGCGTAGGCCGAAGTGCATACGGCCGGCTGAGTACGTTAATTTCACGATCGAATTGAAATCTTGCTGAATCGCTTTTAAGAACGTAAATGGATTATTGATCTATGAGAATAATTGAATGTTCGAGATAACGTATATAATTGTTACGTAACGAAAAATTATATACGTTATCTCGTACAATGTATTCTCGTCGTATCAAAAAAACTAGTATCGACACATACTGTCCTATTTGTTATTAAGCACAGTCGTTAAGCTAACGAGAGGCTTAACGATTGGAAATAAGAAAAAAAATCTTCTAACCCGTCGTATACAGTGATAATAATATGATAACAAATAGACCATATATAATACTCACATCCAAGTTCCTGGTGCAGTGGAAGCGGCGAGAGCGAGGTATATTCTCATGAGAAAGAGTAGCCACGTATACAACGCCATTTTTACCTAGAAACCAAAGAAATCTTTTTTTTTTATACCATATATATATATAATACTATAGCATCTATCTATATACGTAATTCCATTAGCGTTATCAAGAAGGAAATGGTACGAACGACCGTAATTTATTTTCTAGTCAGATTTTCGATAAAATATATTGGATTGAATAAACCTAACCTAAACAGTCGCCATGGCAAGCGCATCTACTATGCGCCAGGTTATAAAATTCGAAGGAACCGAGTGGTGTACGAGTTAACGCAAAGCTAACGGTTTAAACACGGGCGTTAAGTTTATAATTGTTTGTCAATATTTGATGAGAGAGCGTGAAGGGCCGCCCAGACGCTGCCTGGGCGGAAACCACTAATGTCAAGCCAGCATAACGTCAAGACCTCCTCTTGAGCCTTGCCTTCTTCTCCCACCCGCCCCCATCCCTTTCATGGTCCTCGGACAAAAGCTCCCTCGAATTTGGTTACGGGTTAACAAAAAAAAAAAAGGGTTACTTCAAAATAACCCGAAACATTTTGATGAGTTATAGCAGGTAAAATTTTGAAAAAAAAAATGTATTTAATTATGACGAATCCAAAATCTCGTATTCTAAAAAAAAAATTTCAAAACGAATCCCTCAAATATATTATTTTGTTTTCATTTGAAATTTTTTAATGAGACCAAAGATTAGGGTCTAATACGCAAGATGACGTCTTAGGAGGAATCGTTGGAATGCCGTTATCGATAACCCGAGCGACACCTGACTTAAGGTTATTTTCAATAAAAATCTCGACGTTTTATCGAATGCTTAACGCCTTCGTTATGATACTGTAAATAAAGTTGGCGGACGATTCCAAAGTGTCGTTTATGTTCCGATCTCCTAATGACGTCATACATTTCACGTACGATAACTTTTATATTAATTTAATCCACGAAATTGACCATCGGCGCTTTAAAATCGTCCCCTCGCTCCCGCCATGTTGTTTTGATCCCGTGCGATTACGATTTCACGAAACTACGAGCTATCGACAGTTCTACCTTGTCGATACGTCCAATGACGCGCGTTCGTTTCGAGTTCGAGCTTAAGCGCCGTCATAAAGATTATCCCACACAGGACGATTGCACAAGCAGTGCCCGGGCCTGTGAGGTTTTTGCAGAATTTTACACGCACTTGGAGTATCGGTAATCTGACTTTATGCCATCGTAAACTACACTATTTATGTACGATATAGAAATATGCATACAGGACCGATCTTTGCCAGGAATATAGTTTCTTATCGTACCTGTGTGAAATTGCCACTCCCCCCCCCCCCCCCCCCCTAAAGAATTGGTATTGGTGGGATATTTAAGTATTAATTTTTGTCTTTTTTTTTCCTCGACCGTTTCACAAGTTTCGCACAATTTTATTTTCGATCTTTTTTTTTAACGCTTCTGTAGCTGCCCGTCTTGACACCGGGCTATTTACTAATGCGATATCTCGCCACATGTGAATTGCCTTGTCCCGTCCCATTTTATACTGACTCTGCCCACGGATGTAATCCAGTTCGAAACGAAAACTCGGAATTATCACGGGTTAACACTCCGATATAAAGTTTTGCGATTCTGAATTCGCCATTTGCCACGTACCATTAATGTATTTCAGAGCAACCTCTCACGGGGGACGGGTTCTGTCGAATCGTTTATTCGCAATCGTGGAATGTTAAAGTATCGAGAAACAGCTGTTATCGTAAATATGACTGCAGGGACCGGGTAAAGTCGGTTACGCTCGGAAGTCGTATGTATTGTTGCACGAACTGTTGGGTTATCGGGAAAACGATTACAACACCAGCTTTTGGCTTTATAGTCGACAATTCATTATCTCTAATCTGTAAGTACTCGTTAGAAGAAAATTCGAGTGTGAGTTCGCGAAAGGAATGCATTTTTAATTTTTGCACAGTGATAAGAACTCGAATCATGATAAAATTCGCACTCCGATCTACGATGGAAAACCACAGTCGGCTTGATAGTAATGAATTCTAAAATTAAATTTACGATCAAGAGGGCGTTTTACGCTTAGAAAGCAGAAAGAAAAAATGTGGAAATTGTGTCGTATTAAAAAAAAAAATAATAAATAAAAAAATCCGAAAATATATCTAAACAGCGCGTTTCCTCAAGATCCTGCTGTGTATCACATCAAACCAGGAACACGTATCCACATTCTTTACATATAAATAAAGAATAAAACTATATATATATAAAGGTACATACATACACCGGTCACCGCGCCTACGAGAAATGCCAGGTTAAGAGCACCGCGATAAATCGCATTAGCGACAATAGCGCGAGTGAGCGACTAAATCCTTAACGAGCGAAACACTAGCGATCTAGACTCCAGACTATTTCCCTATAGATCGATAGTCTCATTCCATATTCCATTTCGTTTCATTAAAATCCATTTACTCCATAAATATCAACATGATCCAATGCCCACAATGAAACTGTACATATAATCGTATCACGAAATAAAGGCTTGGCTAAGCATGACTTGGCTACGGTCTGCCATTAGGATCTGTAGCTCGAACAAGATCATCACAGAGCTCAAACTGGCTCGGAGCACATTAGCAGCCGATTGGCACTGCACGCCCTATTCTATTAACACACACACACACACACACATATATATATATTGCATAGCTAAGCAGTTGCTAGTGGCGCGCAAGAAGCTGGTCTGAATTTTCGCTAAGTCAGGGTTGCGCGAGTTCTTAATGAACCTGGGTAACCAGGGAGTACGTACACACAGGCCAAAGCAGTAGGACATAGCTACACCCCAGAGAGCGTATGAGTAAGATAGAAAACGAGAGGCTGTTTTGTATTATGTGTATATGGTACATGAGGCGGGGGGAGGGTGGAAGGGAGTCCGTGGGGGGGGGGGGGGGGGCGTTTGGTGAAGGAAAAGAAAAGGGCTGTGACGAAGGGGAGGAGTGTGGGAGGGATGAATCGGTGAGAAGAGGTTATGGGTGAGAGCGAGAGAGACAGATAAGACAGCCGAGGAGATTTCGAGGCGTAGAGAGGGATAAAGAGGGAACGATGAGACTCGAGAGAAAAGTGGAGATCAGGAGAGAGAGAGAGAGAGAGAGAGAGAGAGAGAGAGAGAGAGAGAGAGAGAGAGAGAGAGAGAGAGAGAGAGA
>JARQSW010000370.1:2437981-2475882 GCA_030142375.1 Calameuta pallipes | reverse complement strand
GAGAGAGAGAGAGAGAGAGAGAGAGAGAGAGAGAGAGAGAGAGAGAGAGAGAGTGAGAGAGAGAGAGAGAGAGTGAGTGAGTGAGAGAGAGAGAGAGAGATCTGAACGTAGAAGGAAGTTCCCGTACACGTTTGTATATATATGTACTTAAGGTACGTACAAGGTGAATATATATATGTTATAGGTAGAGGCGTGCGGCTATGTTCAGTCGTAACTCATAAGTTTTATGACGCTTTCGTGAGGGCATCTTATTAACATCCGGATGCACTAATTTAACCGGAGATGACCGATTTTTAATTGGGAAAAAATTGCCTCGTCACTTCGTTATCTTGCACACGCGTATACGTTACTAATCCCGAAGGGCCAATTTTGTTTTTGCGATAGGTTTGATTTTTCTTTCAATTGTTATTATTATTGTGGTACGCGGCATAGAGTCGTGTCATTGGCATTATGGTGATATAGTATCTTAGTGTCTTCTTCTTTTTTGTTGGCCACAATTCCGGCATTGAATTTAATACCTGACTCATTTTTAATGGGTACTTGCTGTGGCTTATCGAACGAAATCCATTGATTTGAAAAAATTGCTGTTTGTTCGGTACCCGGTTATAGATTAAAAGATTATGTGACTGATATTTAATTGGTAATTTTCAAATTTTTTTTATGCGAAACACGTAGGTGGCCAATATGGCCGACGAGGAGGTCTTGTATTATTATAAAAAGATAAGTCGACGAAATTCTGTGGTAATCACTTTCCATTATTTTTTTCCGGATAAATTAATTGGTGATATTACGGTTGGGACCTTGCGGGATCGAGGTACATAACACGCAACGAAAGAAAGTCCATATGAAGCACATACCTGCCTACATAATATACTGCGATGATTAGAGCTGTTATAAATCAGTGATATAGGGTTTAATGTTTGTAATATCGTTGCATATAGGTGCATAAGTACATAAAGTCGTCGTTCCACGAGTGAAAGATTCTATCCAGAGGACTCATTAACCTTGTAAGTCATAGGAAGGTGGCCCCTATGTGAGCTATTTTATTCCTGGACGGAGTATAGGAGTGTATATATATATATATATCGATGCGCCGATTACCGGCGGCTAACGATATATTTATGTATGTGACGATAACTATAACTATACGGACGTATTTAGTGGATCATATTTTGCACATGGATGCGTACGTATACAAATTTTTGAAAGTCTCACGTGGCTCGGACACCGTTAACGGATCGTGTATATTAATAGCGATAAAAGCATGTAATATATGTTTTAAAAATATCATAGCACCCGATTAACAAGGAAATGGGATCGCGTTGCGATACGTGGAAATGTTTGTAACTTTCACACACGAGGTATTTAATGCGAATCAAATTGCTAGTTGGAGTAATTATGAAAAAAGAGTATTTAAAATATTGATATAAAAGGTTTTATCTACTAAACAATCAAGTTTTGACGATGAGCTATTTTTAAATCGTCATATAATGTACGCGTATATACAGGGTTATTTACGGCGAACGTATCGCGTGAAGTTAGTCTGTCCAATTGATTTTGATGATAGAGCCACCTTCAGGTGGTGCGTTTATCGTGAATAATAGAATATAATATATATATATATATATATGCTGGAATCACTAATTATGTTGTAACTTAGAATTATTCTTATTATACATATTATCTCAATCTCAAGGACTGTGGATCAAAGGAAAAAGAAATGCAGTACGTATCAACCTCGCGACTGTATCGAGTTACGGGAGCACAGAGCCTTTTAATTGCGTACGTGAACGCCATTTTAAATTTTACGTTATTTTTCTTGCTCTTTGTAAAATATCCAACCGACTTCCGTTTGTTGATTTTTCGTAGATACTTTTAAGGAATTTCTCTGATATAAACGGAATTGGGGTTAATTACAATCGTTAGAAATAATCAAGCATCTTTGATGGGGATGGGGATCTTGAGGATGGACATTTTTTGTAAATTAAAATCTACATTAATCTAGTTGTTTAATTATAGGTTAATTATCAAACGGATTTTTTCTACCTGTTCACAAGTTTTTATCTATTCATCGTTAGCACTTTTCTTTACGCACCAAAATTCTTTGGGATAATTATACAACACTTTCACGCGACTCACTCAGCACTTTTGTAACGTATGTCAAAAAGTACTGTCTCACGGATATACTTGTGATTTAATCGGGAACCTTCGATCGTAGTCACAACAATGTTTTTACATTCTGAATCAACGGCAAATCCCGCGTGGCGTCGCTATAGTAGATACGAATCCCGAGCGTGTTCAAACTCGTTCGAACATACTTGATTTCCCAAGTTTTTTACCCTCCAGTCCTCGCGAAGGTCGCAGGACGTTATTCTAAGACGTTACAAAGCTAGAAAAATCTCACGTCTATCTATTTGATTGTCGTAATGATCGATTAACAATCGGACGATTCGAGTTTGACAGACATCGCGTACCAGTTCGAAAGGTTGATAGAAACAAAATTTCAAAGTCTGCCTATTGGATGGTAAAAAATGGTCAGATCGATAAAAATATTTTTCAGTAAAATCACTTTTTTAAAAAAAAAATTACCTTTTTCGAATTCGCATTTCCTGTTGTTTACTAATGTTAATTAACTTTCAAGAGACACGACACTCAATAAACACTCTCGCGAGAACTCACTCTGGCCTCCATTATGGTTCGATGCATTTGTCACGTCATTTCAAAAAGTAATAATAATAATAATTTTACAGCAATCTACCGCCCACACTGTTAACCACTGATTTTATAAAATTATCAAATTCTCTTCCAGGCTTTCTTTTTAACGCTAACCCGTGCGCGACTAACCTCAAAATTTTCACTATTTAATTTCGCACTCGCGCACTTCTCAAATCTTACTGAATTTCGGTTACACACAACAAATCCCTTTCTCGTACGGGATGCACACCGAGTGATCGCAATAAATGGAGAATTGTGGAAATATTAATTTGAAGTGTAAGAGTGTACGCGCCACGTGACCGGCGCATTCGACGTGCCGAGTGAGAGTGCGACTGAATCCAACGTGGTCCCTCCACCGAATCAGGACGGTGGTTGCTCGAATCCTATTGCTCCCTCTACTGGACTCCGTTGGCCCATTGGTACGTGGGACTATCGTTTCGCTGCTCCCTGAGCTATTCTTCTCTTTAATTACAACGAGGGGAATAATGCCGATGATACCAATTAGTCATTTTATTTTTGTCCCATGCGTATCCGTTACGCGGGAATTTCAAATGCCAGCTGCGGGTTCTTTCGGGTGACATTATGATTGTGAACAAAATTGCGAAAAAAATACTGTAATCTCAGGAGCTTAGTGATTTGGATCATTTTTTTAAACGATGTGAGTAATGGAAAAAATAAAATGATCGGAAAATACAAGAACGAAATTTTATTATTTTTTGAAATATTAGTATAGGCGAGCTAGATTATTTCGAGAGTGGCATTATTATTATTTTTTTTAATAGATATATCTTGCTGGCTTGTATATAATTGCGGAAGTGCTTTCATTTCTTTTTGATAGACAGACAGCTGCATTAATACGATGGACGGTTTGTCAAAACTGAACTGATCTATGTGGGCTACATTAGTTCCAAATTCTTACGCAAATGTCTGTACATTAGAGTTTATTGGTCTTTGAAATAAAAAGGATTTTAAAGAAAGAACTTTCACAATGTTTCGAGTAACGGAGATTATTCGTGGACAATTTTTATGTTGTTGTCTTTGATGCAATCTTTCGATATCGGATTCAGTGCAATTTAGATTAGAACAAATTATTTTTTTTAATGATCGAATCAAGGATTATTATCTATCCAAAAATTACACAACATTTCAAGCTTTCGTATTCATTGACAATATTTTATAGTCATTTTAATTAATTCACTGAAATACTTACACGTATTTTTTGTAGAAAACAAATTTTAAATCTCAAACTTTTTCGCTTCAAGAAAAATAAAAACAGTGAGAAGCCTTTCATGGCGACTCACTTCAGGAAATTATAGTGTCGTTAACGGGCACCAAATGACAAATAAAAAAAAAAAATATGAAAAAACAGTCGTAATAGCCGTGAGTGCATAAACACGGAGGTTATAAAAAAAAAAGAAGAATTGACGTTCCACTGAAAAACCAAAGCAATCGTAATTTTCTCACGTAATTTCCTCATCACCGCGAAATTAAGCATCTGCTGGTAGTATCGTATAGCGTGAAATGTAAGAAAAAAAATTAGACATTAACCAGTCACACGAAACCAGAAAAATCTCGACTCGTGACAAGAAAGTTTTAAAAATACTTGACGCTCTGGAATTTCCAAAGAGTTTGCTTGTCCAGGACAAGCAGGTAGACATAAAGAAAGTCGAAAACGTGGTAAAAACACGTTATTCGAAAATGTGTGGAGAACTGAGAAACTGCGTGAAAATTACGTAAAACTGAAAAAAGGAATTTTTTATTATTATTATTATCATCACGCGATATCCTTAGGAGGGATGCTGGAACGATTCTCGAGATCGTAACAATATGTTTACTGTGTATAAAACCAGTGTAGGTACGCCTGTACAGGATCAGTTTTGAGTAGGCAACCATGAGACGGCGGCAAGATCAGTAGTGATCATTTTGGTCGAGAGAACCCCACTTAGATCTCAAGATAGCCCCGTCATCTAACACCGGACTGGTTTTTTGTGTACAACGGCTTTTAGGCGATGTATCAGCCCCGCTGCAGAACCTACGAGAATAGGAAGGGCAGCCAGGAGAAAGGAAGGGTTCGGAATTGGAATTTAGTTCAAATTCAACCCCCTGAGTATATGACAAAAGATTTTAGCAGTTGTCACGATATAACTGAAAATCTCAATAATGAGAATGGAATTAATCAAAATATTTTGATTAATAAAATGAAGCAATCTTCCATAATATTAAATATCAGCATCCGTCCGAGGATCTGCGTGTACCCATAAAAAATGATTTAATTTGAGCAAAAAAAAATTAATTTAAAAAAAAAATTCAAAAATTGCATAAAGTAAAGCAGGGGTGCAATTTTGCGAAATTAATTGATCGAATGGAAGACGAGTGACGAGGTGATTGAAAATTCGACGATGACGTCCACCCACGCATGACGTAACGATGACGTATGACAGGAAGTGTTCTACCAATGGGAGGGTCAATTTACTAATCAACCCTCTTGGCACAGCCAATAGAAATGAAGACAGGGTAAGATACTGAGAGATAGCGTAGAAGAGGGAGGACATATTATATCTTGTATATAATAGCTGTTAGAATGGTTGACCGGTCCATTCGAGTGGCTGTGAATGAAATCTCAACATTTCTAATACCCATGTCCTTGGCGCACATTAGATACATAGCTATACATACATATATGAGCATACAGAAAGTCCAGAACACCCACTTTCATTCGAGACTTTTTTTAACGGTATAAATATTTCCATATACCCCGAGGAATGAAATTTATTCTTCCTACCTTTTCCTCTCTCTCTCTCGCTCTTGCATCCTTACCCAATACTCTATCTCTCTCTGTCTCTCTTAGTCTTCGCTCTCATCTATTTTTCCCCCCCTTTTTCTCATTATTTCCTCACAGCCAGATTCACCGGTAGATGCGTATTATCCACACAAGATAAATTCACGGGTTTTTGCCGGAAGCTCGAAGGTATCGCTCAAAACCTTCAGCCAAGGTTACTTTCACCGAGACTAATTTTGGTCCAGTGGACGTGCCATCCTCTTGTACCTTTCATCCTTAAAATAAAGAAAACGCCATTTTGGGTATAGTGTATACGGTAGTCGTGAGACCCATGAGTATCGTGCTTGGTTATATTTCGTGTTTTTAACACACAAGTGGTGGGATCCGAATCTGAAAATGTGATACGCCGGAGGCTGACGTGGGAAAGAAGATGGGCAAAGATATGTGAAAAATCGTAGAATCTCGTTTGTATTTTAGTTCAAGAGGAGAAGATATCTTAAATCATTCAGCCATATATATATATATATATATATATATATATGTGTGTGTATACCTTGTGCGTAGTAATAAACATAGCCGAAATTCTCAACCGCTCTATTTCGGGGATTCCCCGCTCTCATTCTATTACACGCATGACTAGGGACCCTAGAAGACGTTTTAACGAAAGAAAAATCTAACTATAGTATCTTGTTGGTTTAAAATTTAAATATCTCTAGCGTGCTAAGACCGTCATTAAAACGGTCCACCCTCGGTGAATTACCTTTTTTCTTCTAGATAGGTGGGTGGGGGGTCTGGCGTTACGAATCGCAACCTGCGAATTCCTCACCGTTCAGTAACGTCACGGTTCGACAATTTTGTTTATAGTATCTGACTGGTAATTAGTTCTGGGGATTTTTCAAAATTCCCTAAGACCCACCATGAAGACCCTATGGATCAGCCTGGGTACCAACCGTCTCTTTTGGTCCCCTTTTATAATGATTCTCACAAGCCAACCTGTTACCCAACTAATCCATGGGCGCTACGAAATCTCGAAGGAAGTTAGAAAAGCTTTTTTTTTTGTAAAAAAAAAAGGAAAAAACAAGCAAATCTATTTATAACGCGACACCGTAGCTGCCAAAATGGCGGATACGCAACAAGGCTGCCAGCTGCGTCCTGCTACTTGAAAAAGTCTCGACCATTGAGTTTTGTAAAGTTTCCTATGCGAATATGAGAAGCTTGAAAAAAATCATACTCATGCATGCACATATGTGCATATATATATACACATAACATATGTATACTAAGCAGCTACTTACCTAGGTATATATATCAAAAGTTACTAGGGGGGGGATAACACGACTTTTTCATGGTGACAATGGCGACGTCCGAGTAGAGTACGCACTTTGGTGGCCTAGTAACAAAAGTATGAGAAAAGTACTTGAAAAAAAACTTAACCTGTTTATGAGGAAGGAAGCGTTCGCCATCCCGCGTGTTCTTTACGAGGTATAAAGTGGATACTTTGCAGGCTGGAAGAATGGGCGCTGCGTTAAGCACTAGTAATTTTGGGTGAAAAATACTTAGAGAGTGAAAAATGTAAAAGAAAAAAAAAAGAATGAACACGAAACTTGACCGCGCGAAGGGGGTAGGTCTGCGTCGCAAAGTGTTATGTAGTATAATAAGAAATCCAGTGACGAGGAGACTAATTTCGAAGGGTGTTGTTACGAGGGTAGGTTAGAGGCTAGTTTCATGAGAGAGAGAGAGAGAGAGGGAGAGAGAAAGAGAGAAAGAGAGAGAGAGAAATAGAGAAAGGGGATGCAAGTGAGCATTTTGCCTGCGTCAAGACGACTAGGACAAAAGGGTTGCTTGTTGTACAGTCCATTGTGAAACTATAATAGCTTTGGTTCTACTCGATCGTACCAATATGGCGGATTTTGTCAAGATATTGGAAATTTTTTTTTTTTTTCAAATTTTTCCGTTCACGTCTTTGTCGTTTCGGTGCAAACTGCAATTTTTTCCTCTGTTTACGCTCGGACGGCTTTGTCGGCCATGTTTAACGGTGAAATATTTACTTTACTAAGAAAACTTCCTGTACGGCATGCGAAGTTTGTCGGGCTGGTTTTTTTTTGCAGTGGTGCACGGGTCATTACAAATTTGGATTTTAAATTTAATAGGGGTAATTGATTTTTTTTTTTGAGAAGGAATTTTAGTAGGGGTTATATGCAGGGAACGATGACAAAGTGTCATCTTTATGTAGAATGCGTGGCTCTTGAAATTCGGATCTTGATTATTCTCTGGGACCCTTAAACGAGATAAAGGCTAATCTGGCGAACGGATAATTAATACCCGGTGATTTAAATGTTACAAAGCAGCATTAATCTCGTCGTGGCTGGAATGCATTTCGTTTTCATTAAGCAAGGACTCCTAGAGGAGGGCTTGATTAAAAGGAGAAGGGGGGAGGGGGATTTATTTGTATTTTTACTCCTAACTGCGGATCATCAATTTCAATCAGGTCCACCATGGAAGCTAATTAATATCAAGACATTGTGCCTCCCTCCTGTGACCGCAGTCCTCGGCGTCCTCTTGTATACTTATTGATAGTATGTTTTTATTTCTTCCTCGAAATCTGTGTCCGCTAGGGAATTTTGTTTTTCTCACCCCGAGTGCAAGTGGCATTCTTTACGTTGTGATTTTTCATTTTTTTTTTCTCATGAGGGTAAGAGGTTCCACCTAACTTCCCTTTCCTTTATCTGCTTTCGTTTTACCTTTGGACTCTTCTACCTTCTGCGTCCCTTTTTTTTTTCTTCGTCAAATCATTCCTCGAGGGTGGTGGGGTTTCCCAGACGGCAGCCATTTCCTGTGTAATTTGAATTATATTAGGCCTATAGTGGCCCTTCGAAGACCCCACAATGGGCCCTATCATCACGTATTGTGCAGTCCGTGTTTAGGGGCCAGGTGCCCCCTCGGGGTACAGTCTACCTAAAATTACCATTCGACAGATTTAAGAGAGGTCAAATGGAAAATAGAGATTTTAAAATTGTTTGGTTGAAATTTAAAAAAAAAAAAGATCCACGGTATGCTAAGCGTCAAATAAACTAACAGGTTAATATCATTTAAGTGATTTACGTTTAATCTCGTTGTACGTAACGAATATGAAAGAGAATTATTTTTATGGAAAATCGTAACGTAGTCAACCTTTGTAACCGTAAATTCTTAGACGATCGCTACAGACGATTCTTAAAATGTAATGTCGTAACTTCGTAATGTCAAAAAATCTTTTTAATCCTCAGGGCAAACTGCCATTAAGCAGTTTCGATCTGTAATAACCGGTCTTTAATGGCAATTACTCGGCAATTCTCATTGCGAATATTTCACAATCCATTTTGGCAATTTCATCGAATTTCACTAGACTGTAATTACTCTCCCTATAGCACGAGTTCCGATATTTTTGCGAGGCTCTCATATCGTCCTATTATAAGTCAAATGCAATTATCGAACACTGGATGTTCCTGGTCCATAGAACAAGGGTACCATAAGTGCGTCGGTAAGGTAGACCTCTTCATGATAAACAATCGAGCTAGATATATGTATTAAGTAGATATCGACTTTATCGACAAACAAAAGTATCCCTAGGAATGGTATTCCAATTGACGGAAGATAAGAGATTATGCATCTTATAGGAATTTGGTGTCAAATAAGCACCGTCGGGAAGTTAGCGCGGGAATATAAAAATGTATATGTTTATAATGCCTAGAAAATTGCTCCTTAAATTCTCCATGTGTTTCCGTAATTGCTCCACTGCTACTATGTAATGATTAATAAATATTCATTAAAACAGAAAATGTTTATTTTTATTAAAATTCCATTGAGTTTTTCAAAAAAGTGCTATGGACGTGTACGTGTCTTTGGATTTCCCTTCTAGTTCATTTTGAGATTTTATATATATTTTCATTTCGAGTCCCTTATACTTTGTAACAAGAAATTACAAATTACACAATTAATTATTCATAAAAAATTAACGTTAGAGTAAAATTATAAAAATTCTATTAATTATATTATAATTCGAATATTGTTTTTTAATTGTATACGTATATTCGAATCCAATTAATTGGTGTAAAACTAGAATGAGAAATCTTTCAAAATGTGTGAAAAATCTTTTAGGACACTACAGGGTGTATAAATAATAACTGATCATTATAGGAATATCATTCTACTAACAATAACGCATGGCAATACTCGTTTGGTTTCCACGTAAATGTGCAAATGTAGAAATATATAGTAAGATCGTTATGCGAATTGCACCGGCAATTATAATTTATTATTGTATTTCGTATGAATGTCGAGAGGTGAAATTCGCCATTGCGATATTAACCTTGCATTAACCTACCGTTACCTGCTTGCAGTAGATTTTATATTCTTAATGGGAAAATTTAATCAATGATTACAAATCATAACCGTTACGCGACTCCATAGTGGGTAACGAGTATGTAGACAAGGGGATCGTAGAATTTTGTAAATGTATATAATATTCACAGTATAGAGTTTCAATAAATTGGCAATAATGACACAATATCGATACAGTGATGGCCAATAAGGACTATTACTCGAAATGGATGGTTTATTTATAACAGAAATATTACAGAAAGTATAATTTTATTGTAGTATACGACGAATTGTTTGAAGTTAAAAATCATTGGTCTTTTTTTTTTTTTTTATAATTCTTTCCAATGTTTTTCTTTCATTACAGTGTCATTTTTTCGGCATCTACGAGATAAGCTCGGCAAACAAGGGCAACACAAAATTTCAAAGGCTTCCAGCATTTCTCAAACATTCTGGACTGCTTGTGCGCTTCAAAGAAATTTCAAAGCAAAGGTATGTCTGCCATGATGCTTTATTAAATTCGCAATTAGAAGCCTTAGGGTTTTTCTTCTTATCAGTGCAAAAAATTCCTTCGAACATAGGAAAAGTCTTGCATAAATATGAGAAACAGGGTACTTAATTTTTTCTAGATTTTTACCACTTGCTACTGACTGCTGATTGTGGGTCGATTACTTAGCTAACCGTAGTTTAACTAGCGAGATTAGCCAAACAGAACCGAAATTTACAAGAATACGGTAATCTGATTGGCTAATCTCGACAATTAAAGTTGGTTGACTATGGCGGAACTGACTCTAAAAGTACTCTTTTTTTATGGAAATATAATTTTTCGCGCGTCGGTAAACATGGCCTCTGCTGTATCTCTCGCGTGGTCCCTCACTAGCGTCATCTTGCGGAAACTTGAGGTAACCCGATACTCAGATAACAAATAATGTCCAAAAGTCGTCCTTAAGACGTCCAATGGCACAGAAGTTGTCTCTAAGGCATCTTAAAGTTGACTTTTGGACATGTGTGTTGTCTGGGTTGCTAAAGTGCCGGTAAGGTAGACATTTACTTATCCAGCCTTGCAATAATCTCACTAGATGGCAGCACGGTCAAATTTCTTGAAAATAAGAAACCCGTTTTCGGGAAAATTATAAAGAATATGACTTTCGCTTCACATGAAAAAACATTCTCCAATCGTCTCATAAACGTTTCAACGAATTTTCAAATTACTCATTATCATTAACGCATTAAAGCGTAAAATAATTATTGTTTATCACTTTCTATAGTCTCAAAGTTAAAGATGATCTCTATTCGTTACCCAAGAATATTTCCGTTGAGTTTCCATCGGGTCGTGGAGAAAATAAGCTACCAGACTATATTTAGGTCAGAATAAAACGAAAGAGGAACGAAGGTAATGAAGAATAAAAAGAAAACGAAGCACGGTATGCAATAATACGAAGAGAAAGGATGGGTCGGTCAGCGCGAGGCGTGTGATAAGGTATCTCCCCGGGAATGATAAGGTCGCCATCAGGGCTGGCAATACGTTGCCCACCGTGAAACGTTCGCAGCATGAAACTCGACAGCGACTCGTACGAGCAAACGCGAGGATCTTATCTAGGAAGTCATCTTGAGGCTCGAGGAGGTTAAAACGTAAAAAAAGAAAATAAAGTAACTCGCAAATTTCTTTAAAGACACGCAGTACTCGAGGAATGGACAGATGGCCCAAGCTGCCTAAAATATTCCATACTATAGAAATGACAATGAAGAAAGTTTTTGAAAAAAAAAAAAATTTTCTCTATTTTTATATAAATTATCGAAACACCTGCGATCCGATCAAAGTACTTCAAATTATTTAAACACGTTCAAAAATATTACTCCACCGGCATCTATATTAAGTACAAGTATATAACGCGTGTCCAATAAAACTTATGACAACGGAGGTCGATCTCAGTGTCATATCGACACCTATATCGACCCATATAACAGATAACCTGTACGATTTATCACAAGAGTGGGACAGTGGGTTGTGTAAAAACTAAAATAGAAAAAAAAGACAAACCACGGGTGGTAGATATATGAAATTAATCATTTGCTCCGTAAGCTGTTGCTATATGGCTGCCTCTACGTTCTACATATGTATATACTTTTCCATAGAGCAGATCTGCTATACCAACTGATACCAAAGAAGATCAACGTAATTTTTTTAATTTTTTTATTTTCACTCGCAGCTCCTATCTTTCTCTCTTCCTACCGATACACACGAATCGAAAGATAGAGTAAGAGAGAGTAAGAGAGAGACAGAGAGAGAGAGAGAGAGAAAGGGAAAGGGTCAGTAAACGGCAGCAGGTCGATCTACGAATAGAGTCGTTTCAATTATGCCTACGTCCCTGCTGGGCGAAACAAAACTGACAGTCTGAAACGTGCTTAGATATGTAGGATGAATATACCCGTAGGACCCAGAATCTAGAATAGGATAAAAGATATATGTATATATAAGGTCCTCCAAGGTCCTATATACATTCACGTGACTAATTTTTATTATATCTTTGTCTTATTTTTTTTTTCGTTTCTGTCCCTCTTATCTGATCCTGCAACCTAATCGTACCGTATATTTTTAAAATTTCATTGACTCACCAGGTATGCAAACCCCGGTTATTATAATATGCATTTTCGTATCCGACGTAAAGCCAGTTCCTACCGAGTTAGCACAGTCTCGCGTCACTGTCTGTCTTAAGCCTAGTTCACACGTGTACCTTAATTATTTTCGAAATATTTTAAAAATAATTTTTTTATAACCCAGGCATTATTTTTCTTCTCGCCCCCCACGTGGAATTTCACGTCCTCTTATCTTATCGCTATGACGCGTATCATCCCCTTATATTCAGTTCCTTCCATATTTTATTTCAATGACGTATCTTCCCCTGACTTCGCTAACTGGTAGCCCAGCTACTGGCTGTGGATTAGTAAGAGGATTAAGACGGGCGAATCTTCCGAGAACCGTATGCACCGCTGAGCACCGAAATTCCAGACTCCTTCGAATTCTCTATTCGGCTGATCCAGGTGGATCGTCTAGTTGTTTTTTAGGCCTTTTGCATATATTGCGTCATGTATTATTGTTGACTTTGATTTTTATGTTTCAAGCTACCAACGAGACTTCTAAGGGTGACAGCTGGGACAGTGGCGGTAAGCAGTACCTTTGTATGATTAAATTCAGATAGACGGTTTATGAGATGCTTATAGGAACTCAGCATTGCTGATACCTTACATTAGATATTACAGGACAAATCTATCTAATATTGTCTTCAATGATTGCAGCATAATCAAACTTCGGGTATTATAAAATATTTTAATGAATTTTATTTTTTTTTTCTGTTTTACATACTCGACTTTTTTTTAAGGAACCAGTAGGGTGTGGGGGTTGAATTTTTTAAAAAAATATCTGTTTAAGGGTTTTAACAGGTTTTGGGAATTCGTGTTTTTCTTTGTTGGACTAGTGGTTGGATATGTACATATTGACATGTATAATATATATATGTATAATAGGACGATGTTGCAGGTTGGTAATTCCATTTCAATTTACTCGCTCGTTGTATTCCTTAAACGTGTATCGATCCGCGACGAAGTCCCGCGTCGCGTTTCTCCTTAAACGGCAATTTCGTGAAGCATCTTTCGGAGTTCCAGGACGTTGCCTTGGCAATATAGAGGATAGACGCATCGTGGACACACGCAACTGATAAAAAGTTTTATCGAATGAAATAGCTGTTATAGCGAGTGCGCGGTTCGTAAATTTCATTCGAGTTTCGTTTTTTTTTTACCAGGTCAAATCTTGGATACGTAATAAAAACTCTGTCGTTTTAGAGAAGCAGCTTGAACAATTGATAACACACAGACACACACACACGCATATATATATATATATATATATATATATATATATATATATACGGGGTAGCAAAAATTAACATAATTCAATATAGCACACAGCCCGTATGATCTGATCTTATATACTTACTTGAGATAAGTCACAATGTAAACTAGATAAAAAGATAAATAGATACCAGATATCTCAGAAAGATAAAATTTAGATTAAACAAAAATTATATATGTACAGACACTTGGAAAAGTGGTTGTAGATATCGGCACGTGCAAAACGTGGATGTTCTTGGGTCATCTGTTACCGGAAGGCTTATATACATATATATTTAGATTTTAAGAAAATGATGTCCTAGAGTACATACTATATAATGTAAAATTAACCTAAACTAATTATAAGTACTGTGCTATGCAATGGTTGAGTATTTATACTATACGTAAGAAATGAAAAAAAAAATAGCAGTAGCAGTAGTGGTGTAGTAAGAAAAGTATAAGAGGAAAAATATATATAAAAAAAAAAATCAATCGACGTTATCGAAGCACGATCGAGGAAGGTATGTATAGTAGGAGCGAGAGCCGCCTTGTGCCGGGGGGAGGGGGGGGGGGCACAGCGTGGTGTAGAGAACGTAGCCCCGCCCCCCCGAGCGAAAACTTAAAAATGCCGCCGCAGCGCAACCCGAATCGATATCCGTCGGCTGAGTCACGTGGTTCGGCCTCGAGACGCTTCTACCAATAATAGCGTCGCACGGCCGACTTTGTCTCCGCCCTTACCCCCCGTTACGCCCCACGGCCCGGCTCGCGCGCGGCATCTAACTTTGAACTGGAACGCAGTCCGCGACTGGAAGCGCACCCGTTCAGTTCGGTGCCATGTCGCTCATCGCGTTCTACGAGTGACCGCACGATACGCGCAAGGTTGAACTTCTTCGGTAGTAACACATCCACGTGGAAGACATTTGCTTGTCGCGCTCGGTGTTTCCGTTATACATTGGTGTTACGCGGCGTAATATTCTTTCGGTCCTTCGTTCGCGCGCATTTATTTTCATTTTTGCGTTTACTTATTCTCCGAGCTTCAGTAACGATCTAACGATAAAGCCGAGCCTACGGGACCGAAATGATTTTCTTATTGTTTCTCGTTCGTTGTGAAGGTGAATAGGAAGACGAGGGATGTTTTATTCCATGTTTGGTTAGCGTGACGAGTTTGAAAAGGGTGACGCATGGCTCTAGAGAAAGGTGAACAGCCAGGATGTTTACTATCTGGTGAGAATTTGTGACTAATGGAATAAAATTCAAGATATCGAAGCCAGCAAGAGAGACAAGGATTGTAGAAGTGAGGTGAACGGAGGTCAGAGCGTGAATTCCTGTGGCCAGGAGAATGATTTTTGGTCTGGATATATATATTTGGTGTAGCTAGTTCGATGCACAGTAGTGCGTGACGTGGGGTTTTGTGAATTTTCGATAACGTAATCGCCGAGGAGACAAACTGGAGAAAATAAAAAAAACGATATCGTGCAGAAATAAAAGGTCTCGTTCCGATGCGAAGGAAACGATCCAAGTATCGATCTAGGAAGGACAATCGGTGAGAGCGTGACCGCTCTCCACGGTCGTCCAGCGGGGGTGGGGAGGGGGGGGGTCAAAGGTGGATAAAATAATTGGAAGATCGCAGACGTCATCGTCGCAGCAGTGCGGTGGTGAGACGTAAAGTTCTCGAAGTCCCACGGAGCCGTCATCGTGGCCCGTCTATTATGCCCGGAAACCGTTGCGACGTTGCCTCGTGTACCTAGTGGTCGTCTCGACATGGAGGAGAGTCAGCTGTTGATGACGGAACTTCCGGCGCTGCCGCCAACACGCGGTACGACCCTGATACATCGACCAGGTCACTATTACCACCTGCATCAGCCGCACCTGGCGATATCGACGCCGCACAGTCAAACCGTAGCTCACGTTCCAGCGAGCGCACCGCACTATGCGACAGGAGCTACGACTAACCTCTCGAGCTATATACAGGGTATATCGCGGCAACTGCCACCCTTACCAAGGGGTGGAACGTCGCCGGCGAGTACGCACATCTCCAGCCTCTATCCGGAGATCCTCGCCCTGATCTTCAGCTACCTCGACGTGCGGGACAAGGGTCGCGCGGCACAGGTGTGCGCCGCGTGGAGGGATGCTGCGTATCACAGGTCGGTCTGGCGGGGCGTGGAGGCGAGACTTCATCTTCGGAAGCAGGCACCGGCCCTGTTCGCCAGCCTGGTTAGACGGGGCGTCAAGAGGGTCCAGGTGTTGTCGCTCAGAAGAGGACTCGGGGACGTGATAAAGGGTGTCCCTAATCTCGAGGCTCTCAACCTATCCGGATGCTACAACATCACAGACTCCGGGCTGACGAATGCGCTTTATCAAGAATTCCCATCGCTCACCGAACTGAATCTGTCGCTCTGCAAACAGGTGACCGACGCGTCCTTGGGCAGGATAGCGCAGTACCTGAAGAATCTCGAGGTACTCGAGCTCGGTGGTTGCTGTAACATCACCAACACGGGTCTGCTGCTCATCGCCTGGGGACTCCAGAAATTGAAGAAACTCGACCTGAGGAGCTGCTGGCACATATCGGATCAAGGCATCGCTCATCTGGCTGGTCTAAACCGGGAAACTGCCGACGGTAACCTCGCGCTGGAACATCTTGGACTTCAGGACTGTCAGAGGCTCAGCGACGAGGCCCTGAGGCACGTATCCGCTGGGCTGTCAACGCTCAAGTCCATCAACCTCTCGTTCTGCGTCTCCATAACGGATTCAGGCCTGAAGCACCTGGCCAAGATGCCCAGTCTGCGCGAACTGAACCTGAGGTCGTGCGACAACATATCGGACATCGGGATGGCCTACCTCGCGGAAGGCGGCAGCAGGATATCGTCGCTCGATGTCTCCTTCTGCGACAAAATTGGCGATCAGGCTCTTGTCCACATCTCTCAGGGTCTGTTCAACCTCAAGTCCCTGTCGCTCTCCGCGTGCCAGGTCAGCGACGAGGGCATCTGCAAGATCGCCAAGACTCTTCATGATCTCGAGACCCTCAACATCGGACAGTGCAGCAGACTCACTGACAAGGGTCTTCATACCATCGCCGAGAGCATGAAACACCTCAAGTGCATCGATCTCTACGGATGCACCAGGATAACGACTAGCGGCCTCGAGAGGATCATGAAGCTACCCCAGCTGAGTATACTGAACCTTGGATTATGGCACGTGCGGTGATGGCATTCTCCAAGAGACTCTAGTGTTTAAAGACGTTACTTTTCAAATTCCTTTGTCCGATTTCGGAGTGAACCAGGAAGGGGCGTGGTGCCACGGCATCAGGAAGTGAGGTCGAGTTCTCGTTGCTCTTGATCTTAGTGCGAATCGATTTCAAATGGGGAAACGTGTTCTTCGTGGTTGCGTATGAGTTTTACGAAAAAAAAAAAAAAAAATTATCCTCGTCCATCCATCTCTTCGATTTCTTCGTATTTCTGACACCGGATCCAGGATCCTTCGTGCTTTTCCGTATCGGAGAAAAATAATGGATAAACCAAGACGCGCGTGATCATCGAATCGACTCGTTGCAGTCGATTGATATAAAATCGAATGTGTTTGCAAAGGACTTCCGGGATCATTGATCATCGGTCTTCTGGTTCCTGTCGGTGTTACTTCTGTTATAGTTTTTGTCTACGTTTGTTGGTTATGTTTCTCATTTCGCGCTACGATTTTATTCTTTTTTTTTTCGACTTTTGTCACATGGTATTCCCGTGAACGTTTTTTTTCTGAGATCACTTCCGGTTGCGCATTGTGATCCTTCGACGCGCACGTGCCAACCGGATACACATGGATACGTACTACTAAGCAGGATTCGTCGCACCAAAAGGATCGATCGTGCTTCTTCGTGGAATTTTGACAAAATATCAGAAGCATCCACAGTGACGCTTCTTCACGTTTCAACGAATTAAAAAAAAATATCCAGGACGTGGATAACACAGAGGAAGACACGCACGGTAAGCGTAGCGAAGTTTTTCGCGAAGGAAACTTTGAGAAAAGAGAAAATGTTTAAAAAAAGAGTTCCTCGAGCTCCTTTCGTATTCTTAAATCCTAAGGACGAAGGATGGACGAATCTCTTGCGTATCCTATCTGCTAGAACCTCGATGTATATAATCTGGTACTTTCGAAACTTTCACGTACATCGGAGCCAAGAGACTTGCCATTTTCACACTTTGATACTGCTGCTTGTCGAACGACTCCGAGGATGTTCGTGAGCCATTTTTTTCCAATTTTTTTTGTATTCTCAATCCACGCGCCGGAAACATTGGAAAATTAGCGGATGCCTATGATAATAGATAGGTACTGTAACGTATGTAATTTTGTAGCTACTGTGGTATGGTACGGTATAGGAGAAAGTTCAAACTGAAAAGTTACCATAAGTGACAGAATGGACATAGCGAGTAGATAGACGCGCATTTTGTGTAAAACACCTCACCAAAAAAAAAAAAAGTAAAGCTTAGAGAATCTGTAAATTTTCACCGCCAGACTTTTATTTTCAATTTCGTACAATTCCTACACGTTGGTCACACTGTAATTCCAGACTACAGGGGAATTTACTTCCCTGTATTCTGTGTGCTCAAAGTTCAGTATTGTGTATGTAGGTCGTGCAACGACCCAGCATTGTAACACGAACGTTAGGAAGTATTGTTGGGTCGATTTAAGAATTTTATGAATCATTCTCTATGACTGTCAACGAATAATGCATGTATTCTTCATGAATTTCCGGCCACGAGGAGACTTCCGTAAGCGGGAGGGAAAAATAAAAACACTGTAGTCTCTGCACTGACCTGGTTAGTACCAGAGGATTTCAAATGCGCAGCAGCCTGGCTAGGCTTCGATATTACCTATAGTCGCAATTAACGTAATGAGGATTATTTAAATCTGACGCCATTCGAAACGGGGTCTTAGGTTAAAATTTCTCGCGGAGATTTATCGCTTCATCGAAGCTAGCCTTAGGATAGTGCAGGCTTTTTTTTTGTCCACTGGTCTAGTCGAAAGTTTACTTGGCAAGGTTGAACCTCTTGCGAAAACGAACGCCAGACTCCAGCCGTCTCGACGTCTGCACGGCCGCGTCGTTGTCTTTTCGTAAACTTCAGAGGACAAAGAACGACTGGCTGCAAAATATCCCTTGTACGATTTAATACGGTAAATTTAATATGACTGCTGGTACTGTTAGCTGTTTGAGGTTAGGTTTTCGTTTCTTTACATTTTAAAAGTTCATATATATCGCTGATGCGATAACGCATCTAGTATCGTAACGAGACTTGGTGTTTCGTCCTTTTCGTAAAGGGGGCTTCTTCTACCTTCTTTTCCGGGAATCGTAAGGAAAGTGCGGTCCGTTCGTCCCGTTGGCCTCGGAGAATTTTTCGAGGCGACTGTACCCGAGCATTCCCGAGACGGCCCGAAGCGACGAAGGGCTAAAGGCTTGGTCCGCTCGCTTGCAGCAGACCAGCTCACGGGAACCTGAATTTCAACTGTCTACCTAGACCCGGCGGCCTCCAGGCCAAAACCCGTGCCCGAGAGGCGTCTTGCACAAATAAAACTCCGTCCTCGAATATCAAAGCCGCGAGAAAAAGGGCCCCTAAGGCCTCCTTCTTTTTATACGGGTCCATACAAAAAACTCCACCTACGTTTCGTGTACACAGCTCGATACTTTCTTTCGGTCGGTTAACTTTCTTTTTGCATCTGCATTTTTCACGAGGTATTCTCCAAACAGTGCTGCTTCTCTTCGGAGACTAAACGTTTAATCAAGAAAATTGACAATTGGTTCAATCGTCAACGTTCGTTTTCGTCCAATCGAGTCGCTTTTGGGAATCTGCCAAAAAAGTTGGCTGTCAATCTAAGAGAACTGTAATTTAGACTTTTCCAGTAAACTCGACAAACAAAAATTAAACAAAGAAAATTGTAACATCAGTGAAAAATCCCGTAGCAGAAGGCTGTGTAGGAAGCAAAACTAAAGGAATTAACGGATGTCCAGATAGGACGTTTCGTAGTAATAAATAAACTTAATCGAAAGTTCTTATCTGCGTGGGAAAGATACGCGGCGCCAGTGTATTATTCGTCGGACGGGAAGTTGCGTCGCGGCGAAGGAGAGCGTCGCCGTTGGCCCTGCGTCGTTTTCCAAAAGTTTCTTCATTCAAAACTTCCCAGCAGCTCTTTGCCCCCTCCGTCCTACGACTATCTTACTTTTGTCGGATTTCAAAGTGCTCCCGCGCCTTTGCACCTACCTTCTTTTCTATATGTATACCCGAGTCAGTGTGGACACGGCTTAAAACCTTTTCGACTCTTGCAGTTTTAATCTTCCCACTAAAATTTAACGAGCAATGTCAACCTCTTTCGAAGTAATGCCAACGAAAAAAAAATATATATATATAAATTCACTCCCTCTCTCTCATCCGCAACCCTTAGAATCAATCTGACAGAAACTTTTACGGCGATTCCCAAGAAGCTGTATACACGAACCAATCCTTAAGTCCCGTTCACAGTGTCATCCGCAGACCGTACGGATATCTCTCTAGGTTCTTCAGTATACTGACAAATAGTCGAATTAATCCTACTGGCAAATTCATACGAAATTCAAAGCCACGGATGCTGCGAGGGTGGCAAGAGCTATCCTAGCCATAAGGGTGGTGCTCTCCCTCTGCTTGCATTTGCCTATGTGAATGTGATGGTCGGCAAAGGAGGGAGATGGAGAGCATATAGAGTCTAGGGTTATGTGTGGGCAGGGGAGAATGTAGGGCTGCGTAGAGCTACGTTAGGGAAGGGTCGTAACCACCCTTGACGGGGGACGGCGGGTGTGAGTAGAGTCGAACCGAACCGAATAGAGGCAGCCAGGCAGGCAGGCAACCTAAGGGAAGGAAGGGTCGAGAAAAGGAGGAAACTTTGCACGACTCTCTTCTTTCTCTCTCTCTCTCTCTCTCTTTCTATATATATATATATATCCTAGGTTAGGTGCTATTGTAATCGATTGGAGATACGGGGGTTCCCCGGACTCACGTTCAACCCCTGACTATAGACCCGTTACTCATTGTCTGCCACCCTGGGCTCCCCTTATATACATGTTCCTTGTGCCTGTGCCTTGGCACCAGTAAGGATATATATATATATACACACACAAACACACCATGCACGTACATAGAAAAGTGTACAAGGTCGATGCTCACCAGCCCTTGTGCCTTTTGCCAACCGACACCTTCTGGTGCATCGCGTGGGAGTGAATTTCTCTTGAATCCTTATTGTGAAAATTATTATTTTTCATAGCTTGGATTAAAGGGGTTGAATCGCGGAAAAGAAAAATGATTCGAGATAGTCAGTGCGAAATATAAAAATTTTCTGTCAATTATATCTTTTAAGAATACATAACCTGTTGAATTACAGTTTTCCTGTTATCATTCAGAACTGTTCGTATTGGGGATGCGCTCAGAGCGTTATGGGGGTATTACATGTAAAATTCCAAGCGTCTGCTTGCCACTCGTATAGTCATTGTTGCACCTTGCACGAAAGTGCAATTATCCCAATTCCATAATAATTGTAACAATCAATTACAATGGCAATACCATGAGTGTTAGAGAGTCAACGGGTTAGGTTCGTGTTTAGTCTATTGCTTTGACGACTCCTTGAATTTTCTTGAGGGCGAAGGGGGAGTTGAGGGCGGGTTTTGCAAATAATTATTTCACGGCGTGGGATACTTTTTTTTCAACGTTATACCGTTCAGAATCTCTTTCGTTGTCTACGTACAAGTTTGGCCTTTAATACTTCCACGTGGGGGACCTTGGGAACAGTTTCTCGTGGTTTCGAAAGTCGTCCTACGAACGATCGTAACAGCCTGTGCATGCGTGTGCTTAAACTGTGTAATACACTTAGAATCCTATATTGGGAAAATATTTCTGTGCCTTGGTAATAAATTCATTTTCGCCAGTCATTTGTACAAAAGAAAAAAAAAAATGTGAATGTTGAGAAAATAATTTTTTTGTTTACGATGTCATACAGCAACGGTATGTAAATCTACTATGATCGGGTGGTCAAAGTGCTTAGGATAAATTTTAAAGGAAAATTGCATTTCATCTAATCCCAGGCTGAACAAGTGTCAGTGGGGTTGCAATGGGGAGGTTTGTTGTCACTTTTCTCTTTTTTTTTTTTTTTCGTGAAAAGAAACAAAAGTTTGGGAATTTTATAACTTTACGACGGGGTGAAAACTCGGGCGAATTGGTCCTGGCTGCGCTTAGTGGGTGGCAAAAGGGGGATGATAGGGGGTTGGAAGGTCGTCCACGAGGAGACGAGAAAGTTTTGGTTTTCTTTTTAACGTGAAACTTGTGCTGTAAAATGTTTTTATATCGTCCAAAGTCCTAGCGACAGAGACATAAGTATGAAATGAGGTAGAAAAAGAAATTAAGAAATGACCTAAAGTTAGAAAAAAAAATTGCATACTTTTATATCAATACAGCGTTACTCCAAGCTTAGATGCAGTTTCGAATTTCATATTTTTGTATAAAAACGTTAAACTCTCGCATTTAATCGTGTGCATTGAAAACGATGTCGGCACAGTACGTCATGTGCCTCGGATATAGTCGCGTTGACGAGAGATAAATATTATTTGAAAGGGCGATAATTTTCCAGGAATCAGCTAACGTAAGATTCTCTTATCGCTCAGCCTGTAGTACAGTTATAGACGTTTCATAATACAATGACAAAAGTTGTCAGATGTATTTTCATGCTCGAGCGGCCAGCCGGTATCGATTTACATCGCAACGAATTCAGGCAGGAAACTTAAAGCCGGCGACGACGAACATAATCTGTCGTACGATCGATTCCGAGCATTGAACGAATGAACGGCTCTTTGACACCATTGACTGATAAAGTGGAACTCCGGGAACAGTAATAATGACGTTCGAAGTGGAAGTAAGTATCCACGTAGAATTCAAATAAATTTTTATCAATCGCTCAGAAAGTTGACGAACTCATAAAAAAAAGAATCTACGATAACCTAACTTTGGATATGGATATATAAAAATTTTTTTTTTACATTTTTCAAATCCATCCGGTTCACCAGATTGCAAATACTTAATTCAAAGTCATTTTGAATCCGTGAATATAACCTTCGTTTCCGGAATGTACCAGGATGTATTAATATAGTGGAGCGACGGTACCGGGAGAATCTTGAAGAAAAAAAATTACCATAAGCTCTCGCTCGAGGGAACTTGGAATGAAATTCGTAACGGCCGATAGACAGCTGGAGATGGTTGCCAAGAGAGTTTAGGTAGGGACGTGTTACCATCGAGCGTATATAGAGGAGGCCTACGGGTTAGGTTAGTATGGTCTTCGTGCGCTATACCGATATCTCGGTGTTTAGGCCGACAGGCAGGTCGGCCATCGTGGCTGCCTTGATAACCGCTATCTGCAGACTTCTTCTGAGAAACGAACGCACGCGTTCTGCCAGCGACGCTCGCAGCGCGGAACAGTAACGCGCTTGGTACACACATGGTAAGTAGCATAGGCACAGTGTACAGCGTGTATGTGTAGGGACCAAAAAAAAAGATAAAAAAAATTCGTGTACAACGACGGATACTGTCTTCTTTTTTCTCTCCTCTCTCATAGTAGCTTCAAACATTCGGGCGTAAATAGAACGTGCGATCGAGATTTTCCACGTGTGCCAGAAGCGACACCGTAATATTCTCAATAAGCATTGGCGGTGCGTTTCGTGTAGGTTGCGTTATTGATTTTCATAACCTCAAAATTGTCTCGTCCCGTCGGCAAAGAAGAATTGATCTTTACGGATAAACGTAGTGCAATGAAAGAGTCGTTGTTGTGGAGGGAAAGCATAAAAAGAGAGAAAACGAGATAGAGATTGAGTGTGTGAGAGCGAGAGAGAAAGAGAGAGAGTGAGAGAGAGGAACGAGCGTTCCCAAGCTTAACGAGGCTTTTAGAGATGTAAAAACGCAGCGACGCTTGTTATACACAACTGAGCAATTTGCATTCATTTGCGGTGCCCGTTGAGAAGGCACTTTCGAATTAGGCAGGAATTGTCGTGAATTACCTGCTTCCTAACTATTTTTCCACGCAGTTTAAACTGCTATTCGGTCCGGCGGCGCTGATGGCGACTCCTCTAAACAACGGGCCACGTAGATTCGATGCCCAGGCTTGGGAGGCTCAAGCGTTACTGGAATGTGGACTATTTTTTCTTTCTCTGCTACATCCAAAGACTCTACGCGCATTGCTGCTTACTTATTGGCCAACGACACTTTGCCGAGCGTGTCTCGTTAGACGCGTGTATACCTGGTGCATGGTAACTCGCCGATATGAAGACTCGGCTTGAGGAGTAGAACGAGATAACGAAAATCGAAGAAGTCACGTGCGCGCTGTATACGTCGCGCTGTGTGGTAGGGACTTGAGACAAAAAAGGAAAACACATGCGGCCACCTTGTGAACACGGGCTTTACGAGGAGCACGTCATGACTGCCATTATCAAAATTATCGTTAGGACCGGATGCTCGGCAAGTGGCCCAATTCCGGATGCACCTCGTTAGGGTCATGTTGTTGTAGTGGGGTGGGGTGAAGGGGGGACACACTAATACCATCATTTGCATTTTTCATTCGCTTGTTGCTGGATGTATTTAAAAAAAAAAAATGGTAGATGCCCACATTGACTTTTAAATCGACTTGGAGGTTTTTACATGTGAACCAGGCTGTTTTATTGATTATTGTTGTTATTAATTTTTTCCTTGTACCATACCACTTGCCTTGGCTTGACTGTGGGAGTTTCGTTCGCGTGCATGTTTGTTTCTCCTTTTTTTGAAGGATATTTTTATTTTTTGGTCTTACTTGGGTTTTTTGTCTTTCGTGTACCTCATTAAGGCGGTCGTTACGTATGGGTAAGCAGCGCAAAATCTTTACGAGACTTGCGCCGGGATGACCAAAGTGTGATGAAATGTGTCTGTGTACGAGTGTTGTTGGACGAGGATACATTTTTAGGACATTAGTGAATTTTAATAGGCATATCATTTTTTTTTTCTTAGTTTATTATATTATACCAGAGGTAATCCGCTAATCAAGACGTGGACATCTTTTTGGTGTACCGTTAATTAAAAACAAGTCCCTTTACGGTTTTCATGTATAGGGTTATTCAAAATGAGTGAACCATCTGACGGTCGGCCTACCATAGCAATCAAATAGGCAGGCTAACTTCAGGTGGCGCGTAGGTCGTGAATAACTCTCTCTCTATATATATTTTTTAAATCGAAAATATATTCGTGAATAAAATAATAAAATGATACGGGTAGCGTTCCAATACGATGTACAGTGAAGTTTCGAAAGAATTCTTATTATTCTTATGCCTGGTGAAAGCGTATAGAAAATTTATATGCAATCAGAAATGACGTAGTTTATATAGATTTATTAATTGCCATGGTTCTCGCAGAGAAGGACACTACGCGATTTTCTCGCGATCCTTCGGTTATCCTTGATAAAGGAAATTGCAAAGGATGTTGAAGGTACCATACCATTTTCCTATACGTTACAGGGGGATACCATGGACAGTAAACCGTGAACATCTTGAACACTATGGACATGTAGGATGAACCGAATTGTATTCGTAGAGCTCGTGGAGACTTTTTTCATTAATTAGAATAATCGAGCCGATTTCACATGGTGAGAGGTACACACGTCCCCTTCCGAAGACGTAATAACGCATTACAACTAAAAGACGTAAAGTGAGTTAATATTATTATTAAAGTAACGTACCTCGTAATAAACCAATTAGTTTTGTACGATATCCGCGAGAGGCGCTGTGTCGCCGTGTTGGTTAACGCGCATGCGCGCCGCGATAGGGAGTCTTTAAGTTTCTGTTTGTAAATAACATTTTGTTTCGCGATTTAGAAGGACCAGAAGAGACGCTGTAATTAATTAAATGATGTAACGAATTGTCTGCGCGGCATCCATTCATCCATCCAACTATCCATCCAAAATCCGTTATATCCACGAATCCGTTATATCCAATGTGTCTGTACAAGTTTCTATGATTGGACTTGCGTCTTAGTGTGAATCGTAGTTTACAGTTTTCTCACCCTTCTTATAACTCCGTTACCACAGTTTCGTGATCCGCGATGAGAGAAACATAAATTTTTATCCTGTCGTTAACCGACGTCCCTGCGCGATGTTCGAATTTCACGATAGCCGATAAAAGCCGAGTGTGGCGGAAATCCTAGAAAAAAAATATCACGCATACGAAAACGCGTAGATGCGCATGCGTCGAGGAAATTTATTGTATTTCATTGCGACGACTAACTTACGTGCGTGCGCGGTACTCGTTTCCCCGCGAAAATTCAAAAACGAGGACTACCATAATGATTTTAGTTTTTTTCTTTTAGTCTAATCTTTCTTTTTTTTTCATCATAACATTTTGTGAAAGAAAACTTTTTTTATTTGAACAAAAACAAAATTTCAATATTGTCGTCGTTTTTTTTTTTCCCCCTTCGGAAACGCGTACCACGCACGACTACGCTATCTATAAGCATGATGTACGCTAATGGGAAGAAGGAAAAAAAGCAAAACATACCCGCGTCAACATTTGTGGCTGCTACGTACGATGAGACGAAGATCAAGGAAGAGAAGGAAGGAGAAAAGAAAAAAAGAACTAACGGAAACGAACCACACACGAAGAACCATTGTAGCTAGGTTATTTTCATTGTTCATTGTTATAGACTTTTATATAAAAAAAAATTCTGGAACGGAGTGTCTTTTAGCGCGCCGAATTCATCAGCCGCATTAGAGGGAGATAGGGGAAGGAGGGGGAGCGCCGGGCGATTAATGCCTGTGTGATATAAGTGCATGCATAAACGTACACCGTGACACCTACACGTACACGTATTAAAAGGGCGGAATGACCTATGACCTTATCGATTTTTTATCAATACACGTGCCTCGGTACGTACTACTTTTTTTGGGGGATTTTACATCCCATTAGCTTTTCCAAATTTTTCATCATCCTGCTACAGCGATACGACCAGCTCACCATATGGTAAAACCACTCTGGCTGCCATATTGATGATATTCGATATAAAACTGGTTAAGAAATTCGAACCGACGACAGGTGGTTTCTATGCGAACCACAAAATTTTACAAGATTATCATATACCTTCTCATCGAATTCCACGTTTGGTTTGCAGGTGGCTCAGAAACATCTGATATTCTCTAATTCAAATTTGCTAATTTATTTTATTATTTTTTTTTTTTCAATTAAACTTTTCAAAAATCCCCGAGGCACGTGATTACAATCGATAGCGTCAATCAATTTCCTGTACGATACCGGAAATATCTACATACCTTACTAATACCGTTTTTCAATGTTGTCGAATTAGATAATTTCCTAAGAAATAGTTTAATTAACAGAATGAAATGCCAAATGTTAGTTCTAAGTACTTTTTTCTTTTACTGTCACTCTCTATCTCTCCCCCTCCCTCCCTCTGTGTCTTTCTTTGTCTTTCACCACCTCTCTGTTTCTCTTTGGCTCACCTACAGTTATACTCTTGACTCACTCATTCAATTTCTCTAGCAACAACAAGTTTTCATTTATTATATACAAACGTGATCGACGCCTCGATCATTTGTTCCATTTGTGACGTCACTGGGATCGACAATTTCGTATTTATCAATTAACCGAGAAAAAAAAAATACACGATCCTTTTGGATCTACGTAGAAAATTAAAAATTTCGATCGAGTCGTCAACACTTTTGACAATGTCCATAGGATTTTCTTCACTAATGGAACATCTTTCGATCGATCCGTGGCGTTTGATAAAGATACGTAAGACAGTTACTGTTATACATAATAGAGGTATAGAATCGACTAATATATTGCTCGGAAGTATTAACTTACCATAAACAGACTATACCTTAACGCAATACGAAATGAAAAATAAAAATATTGGCTACACAGGAATAAAGCGGTTTGTCAAATAGGAGGACGAATAAGAGAAATAGAAAAGGCAAATTTCGAAATCTTTCATTCGCGACCTCGTAGTGGCGATGAATAAAAAAAATTATAAAAAAACATATGCGGTTAAGAATGGGCTTATGCGCTTTAGCGAAGACACAAATATGTTCTCGTTGCGAATTTGCGAACTTCGCATCCTCGTTTTGGTATTATACACTGTGTACCAATGCGCATGCGCTACGGATTATCTCGTAGCCATCAAGTCATTCATTTGAATTAACATTGTCATTATATTTCGGAATTATGGAATTTTTTATTTGTCCCCGTAATTTCATTTTAATACCGCTGTGTAAACGAAGATTTTTAAAATATTTTGTAAAACTTTTTTTTTTTTTCAAAATTTATTTATCATCGACTACGAGATACTCCGTACGACGGTGGGAAGTTTGCAACGGAATTCGGCCTGCTGATCACTCCGTCCGACGTCGCATTGTAATTTGCATTGTAAATACTCAAGACGATACGTTAAAACGAACACACAATGTTAAGGAACGAAGAAGGAAAGAGTTGTAAATATAACATGAAAAAATGTTTGTTAAATATAGAATATGTTACGTTTTTTAAGAACCCGGCCTTTTACTTTTTTTATTATCACTCTTCCAGTCTTCCTCCCCCCCCCCCCCCCCACTATCCATTCGTAGCCATTTTTTTGCATTCCTCATTTTCAACATTTCCTTTTACGTGTCTCTTCCATCCATCTCACAAGTATGCACGTGTGCGTAGTACAATCGTCCCTTATATATTACATATGTATATATATATATATATCCATACATACATACTTGTTTCATTGCTACGTTCACGTTCCTAAAATACGAAGTGTCATGGTTATCCTCATTGCACGTCATTTCCTCCCGGTCGTCGAAAACGCGTGCTACGTCGTCTTCGTAGTCCGTAGTCCGTCGTAGATGGTCGACGTATAGAGAACGACGTCGCGACGGAAGCCACCATCCCGGTGGTAGCGTTGTCGAGCTTAACGTTCCCCTTCTATCTCCTTTTTTCTCTACATTTCCTTTACGGTGTTTTTTTTTTCTTTTCAACGTTTTTGGATTTCATCCCAAGCGAGATTTTGGAATTGTGCCAAAGCAACGACGAGACTACGAGCGACGTCCTTCACTCTCGACTCGTCTCTGGGGACGACGGGGGTTTCGTTTTATCCTGGCTTGTATAATCCTGAATGTGACAAAAATTTTCAGCAACAACATGGACCAGGACCAACGAAAGCATCAGGAATGGAACTTTTGAATTTAAGGGTTTCCGTCTGTATATTTATTATTTGCTATATACATATACACATATATATATATATATATATAGTTCAGAAATAGAATGTATAGATATAATCTATGGTCTAGCCAAAATCGTATTTATATATAGTTATACTACTACAGAATATCGTTATCCAGACTGATGGACAGTCGGTTAAGAAAGTATTGGTACGCTTCGATGCGTGTCCACCTCACTTCTTTAAAACGCTTTCGTAACGTTCTTGCGTCCGATCCTAATAATGTATTATTCCAGAAGGATATCTAAGGAGACATTTTTACTAAGACCTTGTACCTCCGATTGTAGGTAGGTAGGTACTTACCCACGATCTTTGCAATTCGAATGAAAGGGACTGTATATATAGAAAAGGAAGGCATAGCCTTAATCTCAACTAGTTGCTAGGTTAGGATATACCTACGTGCAGGATCGGCTAGTGAAAAAGAAAAAGAAAATCCAGTGAAATCCGTGCGTGGAACTCCGAAGAATGGAGGAGGGTCGCTCGACGCTGAATGGGCATTGTGCACATTTTCCAGGACAAAAGGACCTCCTGACATTCGTCCTGACGTGGGGTGTCCTGGCAGGACAGGTACTGCCGTACAAACAGGGGGGACGAGTTACCTGAGGTGCTTTTAGAAATTGGGGTGACCGACCCTTCCAACTACGTCGAACCTACCTTTTGTTACGTGTATGACGGAACCTTCTTTCCTTATTTCTCTGCTTATAAGGGGACGGCTATTACAGTGATAGTTTTTCAAGTAATTTTCTTAGCTGCAATTAACTAGGAGATATAGCAATAAAAGAAATTGAATTTTATACGGTCTTATTTATAATTATATTGTTCCGTTCTATGAAGTCGTATATGAATGTTAATTGAAGTGTGACGCTTGTGGGTGCAAAATTTTCTTTGAATCATTCAAAATTATTCTTTTGCATTTGTAACTCGATTTTTATTACTTTCATGGATTTTATGCTTGATTTAATTTTTTTTTTTTGTACTCTGCACCCGTGCCAGTTTTAACTATTTGACATTGTATTTATACTTCAGGTCTCGGTTGCATTCCGTGGTAACTTATGCACCTATTGTACTTTAAATTTGTTATGTAAACGCGTACGAGGGTTTTGCGTGGGTTGAAAGTGAAATGCAATTTTTATATGCATTTAGAGGAAAAATTGCGAATTTACGAATAACAGGGTGGATACGATAACGAGTCTGTACAATTGATTGCTAGTCGTATGAAGTAAGTACCATATTAATATTTCAAGTATACGTAATAATATGTTAAGTGCGCGTAAGGTTAAAAATTTATATATAAATTTTGGTCTTATTTTGCAAAGTAAAATTTTTCATTTTTATCAGTAAAATTGCCAGACGAACTTACTCGGCTTTAATTTTTGTATTTTTATACCGTAACGACCTAAATGCATAAGTATAGGCTGTACGGTGCAGTCACTTCCTACATTATCTCTATGACATTCGTAACATTTGTATTTCAATAAAAAGCGCTGGGCGCGTCTACGCAACAAATGTTTTCGATCCTCGTTTAATATCGGCTTGGGCGCCGTCCATAAATCATCTTTATGATAAAATAAGTATATCGCAGAAAATCCATTTCCCACGTATCCCGGGAAGGTAAGCGACATAGAATAACTTTTATGAGCCAAGAGTCCAAAGCTGTTATAGTTTTACACTCTTTCTCCAAGAAATCAAGGAAATCACATATATACGTATATATAATTGCTGTATATAATATGCAGTGTATACATATATATATATATATATATGTATGTATGAATTTCAATTTCTAACAGATTTTTCTTTCATGAACAACGAATCGTATATCGCTTAAGGTACGTAAGCAGGTAAGTATACATATATATATACTCCTTTAATGACGCAACAACTATTTCGATATTCTTTTAATAAACTTTCCAGCCGGTAATGTCGCCGAGTGAAAGGACACTGACGATGTAACGTTTGCTTATCAGAGGACATGTAAAAGGACACTTGAGATGTTATTGTTGTGATTGTTGTTAGCGTATAACGTAATCCTCGAGAATCCTACGAAACGGGCAACGTTGGTTGCGCCGTTGTTCACTGGCGCAGAAAATCAACCGTGTCGCGTTTTATTATTTCTAGGAAAATCGGAAAAATTTATGACCCTGATCCGGTAAGGTGCGGAGCCCTGAGCAGGGAATTCTATGCTGCGTTCCCGTTACTAGGAAAAACCTAAGTCAGTATCGAGACTGCGGCTAGTGTTGCATTGTGCCGGCACGTGAAAGCCTCAGATGGTACGTTGAGAATAACTTTTTCTCTTTGACAATACATTTCTGTTGTTTCTCGGTGTACAATTAGGAAATTGTATTAGTCGAAGAAATTGAGCAATAGTATTTTGAGTAATGTTTAACAGTGGATATTATGTATGTAGTACTGTATATAGTCATTTTATGGTTTTGTGTTTTTATGATAGTGAAAAAAAAAATATTTTTTTTTCTTAATTTTAAACAGGAATAAGTAAAATTGCACCAATATCGAAATTGCAAATGACTTGTCGATTTTTGAAAATGACTAATGGTTATATTTTGCTTGGATTTTGAGTCATTTTATTAGTTCGGGTACCATTCGACTTTACTCGGGTCTGTTCGGGGTTATTCGGTTTCTAACTGGAATCCACCCACGGTATCGCTTAAGAACCCTGGTAATAAAATGTTTTTAATTTGTGCACGAAAGTCCGTCGTTCGTTCCAGCAGTAGGTATAGAGGCGTGCAGCAAACGGTTAAAATTGTATCGCACAAAAGGATTCGAAGACTTTTATGGTCGTTTCGTCCCGTAAAAACGTGGCTTAAGGTGAGCCCGCCATTAAGGGTGGCTTGTTAAAGTCGCACTTTATTGTTGCCAAAGTAAGGCAGGGTCCTTTCGGCTCTCTTTTTTGACATTTGGAAAATTTCATCACGACAATGGCCAATCTCGCGTCAATAAAGACCCATTCACATAATGCAGATGTCATCCGGTGCTCGGGAAAAGAATCGAGAAAAGGACCCTGTAGGTAGTAGGCATAGTCCAGCCGGTTTAACCAGGTCGGTAGAGATTCTAAGAATTTTTGTAAAATTTTCAAAAATCTATTATTTTCGTCATACCCTTTACTTTCGTATTTTTCAAATTTTAATATTACACAACAAATTTTAATCCAGCTACAAGAAGTCTCGGTTAGCATGGTACCTGCACAGTGATATCTTAATCAGACGGTAATTACTTCTTATATATTTATCAAAAGTACTACAAGGGTGGTCTAGGCCCGATTTCTCATTTTTGGAATATTTCACATCCCTATACATATTCCACCCTCTTGGATGACCGGGCCCCAGTCCATAGGGAAGAAAACAATGAATAACCGTGCACGGGGTCACGTCTGACCTTTGACCTGGCTCGTTAAATTTTCCATCGGTAGCACAGAGAACTCTCTGGCCGTTCCGCTGCTCAGACTGCAGCTATATTCAAGTCGCAGCAAAGTCGCAGTCGGCAGTTGGCGGCCTCGGCCATGCATGCGCCGCCTTGCTTTTGCTCTCAACTAAAAAGATAACATCTCTTGGTACCCGCTACGCTCTTCTCTCTTTGCTTACTCATTCTCTCTCTCTCTCTCTCTCTCATTCTTCTGTGCTCCTTCCTCTCCTCTTGCTCTTTGTATAATTCATACAGCAATACGTATACCTGATATACCGACTACGTTCACATCTATATATACCCTGTATGAGTGCGTAACCTTTTTACCTAATTTCACATAATTTTTATTTCATACGTTATTACAAACCCGTTGCAATAATTATCTCGAAAAAAATTCAGGGATGATTTAAAAAAAAATCATTTTCAAAATAACCTACTCTAATTGAAATATCAAGGTCGGACAGTCGTTTGGAAGATGATGGACTCTGTGCATTTCACAGAGGTAGATGAAGTGAGGCGCAGGAGAAAGGGGATAGTGTTGAGCTTTGTTAACGAGGAAAGGGTGGAACTAAAGACCGAGGGGTTGAGACGCGGACGAGCACTGTTAACCATACAAGCATCATCGAGCCACTCTGGTTGAGAAGTATCCGCCAAGCATCCCTCTTGGCTGTACCAACGAGTCTTAACGATCTCTGCATCTTCTGAACATTTGAGATTGTCAAGAGAGCGCTTTGGATTTTCATACTTGTAATCAGCCGCAAAGATGGGGATAATAAATATTTGAAATGAAAAAAATCTGCATTGCTTATGATTTTTCTTTTTAAGTAATCGAATGGGATTTCTATTGATTTACATTGATGCACTACATATTACCCTTGGCAAAAGAATAATTGGCAATGAGAAATTTTCCTATGGATAACCCCATGTATCCTTAAGAAAATTTTTTTTTTACATTATTTCACATGGTACTCAGGAATTACCGTAAATCTTAACGGACAAATTACATTGATTAAAATGATAAAAAAAAAATTATTAATCCTACAACAAATCCTGTTTGGCAATTTTTTAATTATTTATTTTCTTCAATGTTAAGGTTGCAGTATCTTTACGTTATTTTGTAGCTTATATATGCTTAGTTAGGGTCTACCATAAACATAGTAATAGCTGCATCCATTATGGTTAACTACTACAACCATAATTAGCAGTCGTTCTACCGTTTAACTCTGGAGTGCAAGAATCGCGTTGATTTCTATTTTCTTGCTTTGACGTCATTTATTTTTTTTTCGAATTTTTTTTAAATACAAATCTCACAAAATTTTGCTTATACGTACTTTAACGAAGGAACATATCAAATGCGATTAATCGATATATAGAGCGATAAGCGTGCGATTATATCAAAGTTCAACGTTGTTTTGTTCCTACGAACCCATTACCCATTTTTACTCCAGGACTCACTTGCCACGTTCATGAAAATTAAGCTTCATCTCCCGATAAAAAAACACGCAAGGACCATTCAGTAACGGATACCAATACGAAAGTACATTGCACAAGAGCGGTGTAAGTTCATACGTGCGTTTTGGTTCGCGTAGTCGTTTCCGTTTCACGAGAATTTTATCGGGCAATCAAATAGCCGATTTACAATCACTGTCCGATCAATTTATGCATCGATGACCTAGCAGTTGTAACTGAAATACCTGTATGACCCTGGACAGGGTGGGACGTTTCCCCGGTGTACGAAGTACTGGGAATATTCATTGAAAAATATAAATATATACACAATTTTTTATTTATCTCTATAATCACACGCATACAATCACACAAATGGTTTATCACGGACATAAAAGATCGTTCAGTAAGGACTAGAATAGCCAAACTTTGATACCAATTTTATTAATCCAAAAATCGAAATAAATTTTCAATCTATCAAAAATTTGCTTAATTATCTACAGAACCAGATACATATAATCATACATACAGTTAAGCATGGGTATAAAGGATTGTTAAAAAAAAAAAGAAATAGTTTAGCATCGGTATAAAAGATTGTTCGATAAAGACTCTAGTCTGACGGCCACACTGTAATTTACAAAAATCCTATCAGACCGCGGCTAATTACCCGTCGCGTGATGTGCAATACATATAGACTTCACCCCTGTCAAAATTGGGTGTCACCCATATACGATGACGTGACAGTAGTCAAAGTGTCAACAGTGGATACTGTATATAATTAATTGAAGTACCTCTAGCTATGGATGGTAAGGGACGTTCTCCCAAGTACTCATAATATTCGTTCTTATCACAAGTGTGATTGTAAGGTATGTTGAAATTTTTGGTGTAACAAAAAAATTTGTAAATTTTATTTAATTCGAAGTGTCCGAAAAAATTAATCAATCGATCGATGATCAATTTTTCATTGATCCATATGACCGTAGCAAGGGCGTAAGAGACTGTTCGGTATGGACTGTAGGTTTACGGTGGCACTGTATATAATGAAGCACGAACGAAGCCTCGATCGTACCTTGCTATTACCGAGATGATAATGGCAGGACATCTCTTCCAGGCTCCTTCAGTAGCCGCGCACCGTTCTCGGTGATGCTTGTAGGTATAACCCAGCTTAACATGTAGGTACTATATACAAAGGCAACAGCCTATCGAGTGTCCTCCGATTCCCATGTCCTTTCAATACGATCACGTAGAAGCTTTCGATCTGGATATACCCATGATGGATATACCACCATTATACATTACCCTTACTGTTCTTAGGAGTGGCGTTTGTTGATACGCATATCCCTTTAGCTCCCTCTCTCAGGTATAGTCAACAGCGGATGGTTAGAGACCGTCTAGACCATCCAGAACGTTAGCTTTGAATATTTCGTGAGAGGAGACTGTACATTCATTTGGGGTTACCGTAACGGATAGACAGGGTGGAAATTTCAATACAGACCCTAAAATTTCGGACGATTTAATTGGACAGGATATCAAGTGTTTCCTGGGCTCTTTGTTCGTTAACGTGTAATTAAGTGTTTATTGTCGTTTATTCGGTGGTATGGTCTAGGGGACTCTTTTATATTGAATTATGAACGAAGATGTTCCCTGAAATATTTTTTTCATCGTGAATGGTTCAATGTCTCGTATCGAAGACCCGAGGAATTTCACTGACCTAACCCAATGTGTGAATATTGGTAGAATTTTTTTGGTATGTTGATTACGTTGGAATTTTACAATTTTTTTTTTTTAATTACGAATAGAGGTAGTAACGAACAGTCTTACGGGACAGTGTCCCGGTCATGGTTTCTATCAGTCGATTCAATGACGAATGGAAAAAAATTATTCACAGGCTTCGTGTGTGTTCTGCCATTATACGTGAACGAGTCGGCCAGGTTGCACCATGCTGCACCATATAATTACATATCGTGCTCAGGCACAGCCTCGTCAGAGTTATGGCTGCATTTTTGTTCCTTTAGAGCAGGTCGGACCCAAATGAAGATCTTTGTGGTTACTTACGTGGAATTGGCCTCTCTATCGTTTTTCTCCTTATTTTCGTTTAATTCTTTTTTTTTTTTTGTTATTTCCCACAAAAAACCGATGAAACTTGTACCAACCTTATCCAGAGCTACATAACCCGTATTATCGAGGTGATAATTATAATTCAACCAAATTTGCCAGTCATGAAAACAGTCGCAGGATCGTACTCAGGAAATGTACTGGAATATTTTTGCTAATAAAAAAAAATTTTGAAAATTCTTCCTCTCGCCATGGAATATCTTCTTCAGTAATATCTAGTAATATTTTTATAAACATAATCGCCATACACTCCATACATACAATACCTGTACCTATACTCAATTCTTTGTTCACATTTTCCAAGCTGTCAGGTATCCAAAAGATCAGAATCCACATTCGCCTTACCAATACAATTTGGGTTTCACCTGTCAAGTTTCTCGAAAACGAAGAAAAGGAGAATGCCAATAAAAAAAAATATTCAAAGACCACATGGTCCCTTCGAATATATAAAATGGCACCATGAAACCCCTCACTCTTTGCACCTGTAAAAATCGTACACCAGCTCCCACCTACACTATTCAAAATGGTCGAAGCACCCCAAGGAGGGTTTTCCGGCAAGCATCCCTCATCCATTCTAAGAATATTCCACTAGCTAAAAAAAAATCTAAAAAGAAAGAATACCCCTGCCAACTGAAAGAAGACAAGAAAAACAGGATTCATTGCCCCTCTATAGGTGCCTGATGATTTCAGAAAGAAGCGTCAGTGCGTAACTATTCGATAGAAGTAAAATTCTACGTATACACCCTACATGCTCCACAATTTTTTTTTTATACACATACCAGTCGCCCCGCCAACCCTCCTCTCGCCATCACACCCGTATATCCATTATTCTCATAATTTCTCTCGATCGCAATCTCCAGTATCTATGCCCACAAGAATTTATCAAAATTCCACGAAAAAAATCCAAGCAGTCACGTTACGTTAGCCCAGTGTGTGTATGCTCCCAGCAAATAAGTGGACTCCTGATTTAGATTTCTATTTGAGTTTCATACTGTCGCAACGGATGTAGAACAAGCAGTAACTCGGTGCTGCTCTGGCCTCCGTACTCCTCCTCCGTGTCTTTCGTGTTCAGTGTAGTATTCGGTGACGGTCGGTCCGTTTGATCCAGAAAGTTATACGCATTACGTACGTGAAGGGAAGGGGTGATCTTGGGCTGGAGGGGGGAGGAAAGACGAAGGGAGGGGGGTGAGTGGAAATGGAAGAAAAATGACAAAAACCGTATAAGTAAGGTGATGCAGGACACATGCACACACACGTGGAAAGAAGGAGAGAGAGAGAGAGAGAGAGAGAGGGAAAGGTGTATATATACTTGGATAAGTAGACACGGTTGGCTCTGGTGCTCGCAGCATCTTTCTTTTTATCTGTTTTGCGACAAGGCATCTCTCAATTCTCGTTGGACCACTGCCAGACTCCGCTTCGCACGGGCTACGCTCGAGATTTTCATAAAAATACATATTTTCTACCCACTATTTTCTTTGGTCTCTTCCTCTCCTTCTCTTTCGAATATCTGACGTCTGTCCGACCTACCGCTCGTTCGCTCTACACGTGCGACAGGGATGGGGTCTTTGCCAAAAAGTGTGCCAATCCCTTCTACGCGATAAGACGTGGCGAATTCTATGTGTTATACAAGACTATGGGTATTAAATGTTGTATATGCATATGTATTGTAACGTATTTTTTTTTTCAACTCGACACCGGTAGCAAAATCCGAGAACGAACGATCTTCGAGAACCAACCTACGTTACCTTCGGCCGTCCACCCTTCGTTCATGCATTCGCAACCCAGGCGGGCGCCAGCCAATTTTTTTTCACCGGGAATTGACGAGCCGGCATGAACTGGGCGTTGGGGTGGAACAGGCCTAACTCCACCATAACGAGAGCTCTGACGGAACG
>JARQSW010000370.1:2385124-2437881 GCA_030142375.1 Calameuta pallipes | reverse complement strand
TCTGCCGGGCAACTCGGTACGTCGAGACTATCTCCCCACGGCAGATTCGAGCACCTCGACCTCAACTAACCCATAACGAAATCTTTCGAGAGCATTGGCATAACTGTGTCTACTAATCAACCCGAGAGCGTAGTTTCTGAACAGGGTAGCGACCCGAAGGGAACCGGAAGGCGAGAACGTTATCTGTATCGGTAGCCGGAATCACCTTGTGACCGTGAATCGAAAAATCACGTCACAGTATATAGGGTGTTCTTTATATTGGTAAAAAATTTTATCACACACGAACCCTTTGCTATATACTTCAGCTATGGACTTGAAATTTTTTGAAAAGACTCGACCAACCTGACATGGACTTCCTGAAGGAATGGGAAATTGCAAATGCTCGATTCGCCGAACTGCCGGACGTTTGATTATGAACGTGCAGCACGAGGGTGGTCCATTCTTCTTCAAGAACGTTTAATCTGCGAGTCACGCGGTATCTCGCAATTACGTATGCAAAGTGGACAATTGTTTTCGCACTGTTGTCTTGGTATCTTCATACGGGTTTCCGCCATCTTTTTTTCTCCCGTCGTGTAGAGTACGTCCTGCGAATAGAAGTTAGGTTAGGTTCGCTAGATACTTGCTTCTGTAAGACCTCGTCTTATCTGTGCGTAGGTCGTACCGATTGGAGTTTGTGAGGTCGAGGATGGTGAAGGGTAAGGGATGAAATTTTTCTAAAACTGTTTGCTTCACCCTGGATATGCTTAATTTTGATCTGGTATAACTATACCTACTACGATCAAATTTGCCGGGAGTGTCTGATGTATCTGTTGACATATTCGATAACGGGCTGTAAACGCAGCATCAACTGTGAGCCATTCATCTTAACTCAGGGCCAGCATCCCCAGATCCCGCTCGGGTCCATTCTGGAAGTCGGACGAAAATGAAAAATATACGGGGACTCTGCATTCGACGCGATCTGACTTAGGGATGGGGTGAGGTAGGGGAAGGAGGGGCTGGTGGAGTAAATGGGAAGAAGGGGGGAAGGAAAAAGAGGAGAAGTAGCAAGGGAGGAGAACGACCTTCGACGATCGCCATGGGGTTCCGCGCCACTGCAGTCGTTCATTCTGCCTTTGAGAATCTCGGATAAAGCTACGTTCACACCGTGATAAGGATTGATGACAGTTCTCTTGTTTTAAGGAAAACAAAAAATTGTATCTGTGAATTTGATTAACGATTCTCTATGAACGATAAAGTTAAATAGATTACGAATTTGTGTATTAAATAATTATTAAATATTTTACTCTTAAGTTATTTCTTTCACAAAATTCGAAGATTCCACGAATGTTTATGGTATTGATTTATTTTCTTAATCAATAAAAATACTTCCACAACGAATTCCGGGAAAAGTGATCCCGCAGGATTTCTTGTGCAGGCACCTTTAATCCCAGAGGGAAAGGGATTCCGGGCAAACCGCTGAGGGGACTGGTGGGACGAAAAATCCAAGAGCAACTTGTCAACTGTCAGAGGGGCCTTTTTGGGGCACCGCGGCGGGGGTGGCAGCTTCAGGGCCTGATGGGTCCATAGGGGCCCGAAGGGGGGTCTGCAGGGAGGGAGCAGAATGCATCAGGTACGCGTTCTTAGGTCCCAAAGGACAGATGAAAAGAGCCGCCTCTTACGAGAATGGGTCCCGAAATCGAGATGCTGCCTGTTCTGAAAAGAGAAGAAGCAAACCCAAATGCATCTTCCATTTCTCTCAGCTTTCTTACTCGCCAAGATCAACCGCATGTGTTACATATCGTTTCAGAATCTTCGCTACCTTCTCCATATACGTGCACAAGCCATTTAGGTATACATATGTTATTAAAAAAAGTCCCTAGGGACACGAATTTGCTTGTGTTCTTAAAACTCTATCGTTTCCCTCAATGTACATATAAGAATTACTTCTTGTATCTCTTTGCACACATATATCTATATACACTGCGAATATGTATCCGGTCCCATTAAGGACTCTCGCATCCTTTCAAAAGGATCAGAGAAATATTTCTATGCCCCTTGGTACGTACCTAGGATGCTCTCAAGCATATCCTGGGAATTATTTGACGTGGAACATCCGCGCCGGTCACGTTTTCCTCGACACATTAATAATATGCGAGGAGATTACTAGTGGGATCGCCGACGATACGAAGGAGCATCTCGCGAGATCGGACTTACGGATGGTTTCGTAACCGATCGACGTTTTGCATCCTCGTTCCTGGACTTTTTCATCAGGTTCTTATATTTTTCTTCTATTTTCTTATACCCGCCGCTCTCCGTCTCTCTCGCTCCTTATTACCAATCGCAATCGTATGCCATGCGAGTTAAATTACAGAAAATCAACTAGACACATAGAGCGTAATATACATGCGAGTAGGTCTACGCAAAAAATCCCTAGTAAAATATTCCACGTAGTCTCCCTACGTCATTAAAATTACAAAACTATTCATGTTTCTTTGAAAATCAAAAAATGATAATTATGACAAATAAATTTGGCGAGTTAATTATACGATTAAAAATTAAGCAATACCACCCTTGTTGTGTATGACTGTTTAAGAGAACGCACTCTATACCGAGGACCTGGCTGGAGCTTAAAGACGCCACTATATGGAAGTTTGAAAAGTAGGAGAGAAAAAAGTGGGGAAAAAATGATAAAAAAAAAAGATAAGAAAACGATTCCCGTCACGGAGGTATGGAAACGTGTATAGCCTACGGCAACTGATCTACCCTCATTTGAATATCGCACGAAGCGCACGCAGCCCAGCCACCCGCCTGCGTACACGTCTACGTGCGTATCCGTTTGAACTTTAGTGCATGCACATTTGTGTATTTGTCTTTATGTGTAACTTAAAGCATATATATATTCATATGTGTATATTATATATATACTCGATACGGTATACGTAAGTTTTTATATCTATATTGTGTGTATACATATATGTAGGTGCGGACATCATACAGGCTTATATTAAAGTTCGCCAGCCAAGCCGCTATATTAGCCGCATGCATGCTCATATGTACATACATGGCATAACGCAATACCGTGTGGTATATCAGGGACACGTAACCCACAACTAGCACTCATGTCCTGAGAAACGGGTAGCGGATTTACCTTCAGGCTCGATTCGTACTACTTTCCATGGATCCAGCATCCATTGGTCCAGCGAATCCAGTGTGGACTCTGTATGGTTACGTGCGCCTTTACTTCCGTGGATACAGCATCCTTTCCAAGGAATCAAGCAAGTCCTGGAATTTTTGCGTGTTTCAAGAGATGCTGGATTTATCCGGTTTTTGAGACGTTTTCTTATTTTTTGGTACAGTGGAATTTTTAAATTCGCACCGTCTTATATATATTGGGACATCCTACGTGATTGTTGGTTTGAGATTCTTGAATTTCTTTTTTATATATTCTTGTGTAGCCAGTATAATCGCCCACGTTATATGTTGGTTTAGAGGATGTGTAGGAGGATCCTCGATATCTTTACTGTCTCGTAAAATTAATTGGGTATTCAGAGAGAGAGAGAGAAAATTTTCACCTGCTATATGTATATAATTGATAATGAATCTAGACAATTTTTGACTTTATTTTTGTCTCTTTCTGTTTTTGAAAATTTATTATCTCTTAACAACGTGTATGACGTTTTTCTCCGGTTACCGTAGTTGTTAGTAGGTTCTTCTATATTTATGCAAAATTATACTGCGAAACCTGATACGAAATCGCGTCAGAGCATCGTGCTGCGTAAGACGTTGCGATGAGAGACAAGAGAGCGTCTACAGTGGGCTAACCACAAGGTTCTTGTATATACTTACAGAAGCGAAAGATAACATTTGACTAGATTCAAATTAAATCGCGAAATTCAAATGGGATATGCGAAATAGGTAAAAAATCTTCAACAAAAGACTATACAAGGGAAGAATTATACGAAATAGTAAAAGTGCGGGTATTTCAAAATTTTCTATCATAATAATTATTCATCCTGATATCACAATGAAGTCATCGTCATCCTGAACCATTATTCTTGCTAACTCCAGTCAGATGTTACATTTCATTCTTGATGTTTATTTTTGAATGCAAATTTGTTTCGTGTAAAAAATAGCAATCGTGAACTCAGTGATATTTTTGTTTCTTCTTGATTGAACATTTTTTTTAGGTACTTTTGGCAACAACGACACGTAGCCACTCCGAGCGAAGGTAGTGCCAGTGGGTTTACCTCTATTCTTATTAATATCGATGACGCGAGAGAGCCGATACCTCCTACATTGCGTATAGAAGCTGTTTACGAAGACGATCTCGTCTATGGCTCTTAGGCAGACGGGAGAGGATCCAAGGAGCACGGGATGACTGGTATACCCAAAGCAAACATTCTCCACGTCACACGCAGCCTCCAGGGAAAATCATCTCGGTATCTCTTGGTCGGCGGAGCCACTCGCCTCAGGATGAGAGGACACAGAAGTCCGAGAAGCGCCAGGACAAGCGTGCACGAGAGAAGAGAAGTGCTGGAAAGATTTTTCACTGTTGGAAGGATGGTAACTACTTTATTTCTCTTTTTTCTTTTTTTCCATTCATTTCTGCTTTATTCTTCCTTCTGAATCTCTTGTATTAATACTAAAAGAGAAATACAAAAATGATCCGTACCACGCATTAATGATTATTCGACGACTTTGTAAAACCTCTGAAGTTTTGTATTTTTACAAAAAAAAAAAAAAAAAATAAAAGCCAAACCTGATATCAGGTCAAGATAAAGAAAAGCATCGAGTCTCGTTCCTATCCACAATTTTCCTATCGTCTCCTTCCATTCTGGCGTCTGTTTTCTCAGCAGTGTTGATTTTAGCCTCCAGCATCGCTCCCAGGTCCATTCAATGTTCACTCGTACAGGAGTCTCCTCTTCGCTTCACCACCAATTCCAGTTCTTCCATCAGCATCCCGACCGTTCTTCCCTCTCGCAGCGACAAAAGGACCCAGAATCCAAATGCCAGTCCCTGACGTCGTCACAAGGCGTCGCGACGCACGTCCGTTCTCGTTTATGTCATTGTTTTCCTTTCATTAAACAGGAAGACCAGTCGATATTTTTACAGTTCAGCAAAGGTAAAATTGTTCACCCTCAATCGCCCCCCCCCAATCTCATCCCCCACTCTCCCTTCTCTCAAAATTCTTCGACCCAATTCATCGACGCACGCATCGCCTAGATCTCACGTAAGAGTTTAAAAGATTTTCATCTCACGTAAATTAATCTTTGTTATCGCGTACGTACTCTTACAGTACGTACGTAATAATTTTTGACGTTCACCCCCGACGCAACAAGTTCACTCGTTTCACGTCACCGTGGATAAAGTTGTTTTAATTATCTGCTATTTTTAACGCCGAACGGATAAATTGGCCGGAACCGAGAGAGGTGTACAACACGCTTTTTTTTCTCCCTGGAGCAGAGACCCTTTTTGCCGCAGCATCAACAAGTGATCGTGCAATGAATTACTCGGTACATGCTTGACACATCTCCCACTTTACCTCTTTCTCTCTTTCTCCCTATTTCACTTCGCCCTTCCCCTCTCGCCGTCTGCTCGCATCGCGTCCCACCTCATCGCACTACTCTGCGCTTTCCAACCCCCTTACGCCGAGCCCCACCTGGTCGACGGTCCATTCTCCTCCGGTAGCTTCGATCCCTGCTCGCCACCCTCTCTTTCTTGCTTTCTCTTTGACTCCTCTTTCTCCCTCTATGGTACATTTTTTTTTCACTCCACTTTCACTTCCTTTTATACTCTTTTGCAGTTCTTCGTTAGGGACTTTATTTATTTATTTTTTTTCATTTCGTCTATTCAATTTTGACGGCATTCCAGCTAGGGAGGGAGGTTTAAATAATTAGCCAGTGTCGCGTTCATTTTTAATGACGGTTTCGTGGGATGTATTGAAGGAGTAAATTCGGGAGAAAGGTTACGGGGTAGCGGTACAGATGGAATTCTCGTGTAATGTTGAAGTAGTGTTGTCAAGGTAACCTGTATCAGGCTCGTCCAGGGACAGCAGAGTGTTGGGGTTTCGCGGGTCTAGTTTTCCCAGAGGTAGAAGGCATCGTGCGGTCAGGAACCCGCGGATCCACAGAAGCCGCAGTCCGCAGCAACCTCCAACAACCCCCTGATACTTGCTCTACAAATTGTTTCTCATGTACAGGGTCGCCCATTGCACGGTCACTGAAACGGGTTCCTAACACGCTTAGGGAGAGAGAAAGATAGAAGGATAATGAAATACAGAGACTGTTTTACTCAATCGTATGAAAATATTTTATTACCCCGTACGTAATATTCCTATACGAAAATTATATTGTCAATATGCCAAAGCATTGCCAGGCGTTCTATTTCTATAGAAATTATCCACTACCTGTATAACATATATATCAATAGGCAGTCAATGACCGTAATGATGGTGGCAAATGATGTCAAACGCCTATAGCTTCCCTTGAAACTATTCAGCATATATATACACATATATACATAGGCAGGTATGTAACATAATGCATGTAGGAGAAATACCTCATTAATCTCTGTATCGCGGTCGGCAATGTTTATGCTTGTGCTTGCCATACAAATTGTTTCTCGCACGTGACTCTCTCTCTCTCTCTTCTCCTCTCTCTCGTACACTCTCCCTATATCAGTCAGTTCACTCCCCGTAACTTCTTTACTCGAAACGATTATCTCAATTTTCTTACGAACTGTCAAACGTTGATCACTGACAAAATATTACGCGCCATTTGCAATCCGCCTGAAAACACTAGAAATCATACTGCCAACGTCAGTCAGAAGCAGGTATGGTAACAGCGCGAAGAAAAATCTAGCATGAGATCGCATGTCACTATACAAGTAGTGCCAACTCCTTAATAACTCCTTAACTTGAAATACTCGAGCGAGGCGTGCGACGTCGTGGACTTGTGAACCCTCCGAAAATGTCACGTTATGGAAACACGCGTACTAAGGCATATCGAGATAGTAATAAGAGTAACCGTGCATGTTATAAAATACAAAGAAAATTTGCTACGAGTCGTCAGTGTCAAGAGTTTTTTTTTTCAGGGAGTCGAAAACACCGGAGTCCCAACCTTAACAAGGTTACGTTATCAAGCTAAAGGAAACAGAGACGTATACAACGAATGTCGACCGCGTCGAATTCTTTCTCGAGTAAGTAAAAGTGATGGCAAACGAAGGATGTATTATTAAACTCACAGCCACAGTATTTACGAGTATCGTGTCCTGCCTCTGTTTACCCGTATGTAATTGAGTGAGACACAATCGTACCCGCAATGAGTTGTCGAATAAACCCGAAATCGGCCAATCGTTCGAATGACGCGGAACGTGCGCGACTAGCGTCAAGTGTGCTCTGAATAAATATAATTTTCTTGCAAGTATCGTAATTCCATGATGGCGGGTAGGAAGGGCGATGACGATTGCCTGGGTGGGATCCACTGGGCTCGGTGCCTCTCAACACAGTAAATGTTGGTTTAGCTCTCCGCGTCTCTGTGTTCCCGAGCTGTAGTCTCCCTCTTTATATGTCATATATATATATATATATATATATAAACATTTTACGCACGTAGATATATCTGAACTCCTCTTCCGTACGTACGTTGCACGTTTATGGATATGTCAGTAGGTGATCTGTACGTATGCCGTATAGAGAGAGAAAGAGATAGGAATACAGACACACAGTGAGAAATAAACGTCAATTCATTTACTCCCAAACCAGAATGTATCATGGTGGAAATTCAAGATGGACGTTTGATTACATAATCGAATGCTTGTCTGGTAGTCACTGCAGAGCCAGGAAGGATCCAGTGGAAAAAATTCATTGGAGCGTTCTACCGGGTTCTATTTTTCTATTCTCTTTCCTTCTGCCTCTGTCTCTTGTAAATTTCTTTCCTCGTTTTGTTCTTTACAGAAAAATTCCAGTTCAGTCGGGCGGAAGGTACCGTCGCAACGGATGTCAGGAACAGCGTCGACCGTTGCGTATGGTGTTTTCTTTAGTCTACGTATTTCAATGGCACGAGTTACACAGGTGGGATAATACATTTATTGTCGTTCCAGGCGTCGCGACGGCCCGCACACAACAGACGCAACTCGTTGCGCCCGGTAAAACAAGGCTGGCAGTTTCTGGGTCGACTGCTACTTAATCTCAGACGTTCACGACGATGGCTGCTCCTCTGCGCGAGGAAGAAGTCATTATCTTGGACACGCGTAAGATGGCGGAACGTTAAGGTTTTTTAATTGCGCTTGTTTTCTTCGGCTGACCTGCTATACTCGACGTCTCTTATTTATCCTTTTTTTTTTTCACTTGTCGCTGATTCCGCTTGCTCGCCTCTTTTATTTACCATCTAGCTCGTACTTCCTTTCTTTCCTTTCTATATTCTCATTTTACTTGCTTCTCCTTTTCCTTTCTTTCTTGCATTGTTATACCCGCGTCCAACTGCTACGGGGATTTGTAGCCTAGGTACACCTTGGCTGCTGTTGTCCCCTTTGTTAATTGTATATCTGTATACAAGTTAAGTCTCCTCTAGAAAATCGCAACGTCGCGGTCGCCGCGCTGACGAGAGTTTTGACGTGCGCGCGGCAAGCTGCTATTCCTTAATAAGGAGCACAATAATTATATCTGCTCACCCGCCGGAACTTCGCGCACGTACATAAATGTAAGATCGCGAATGTGTGCGGCTGCACCTGAGCCGAGCATGGGATCCGCACGTATTGTCAAAACGGTAAAAAGAAGTCGATGGAATCTAGAACGGGAAGAAGAGCATCAGGATGCTTCTGGGAAGTCCTCTGTAGGAAGGAATATGAATAGCTAGGTGTAGACTCATATATAAAGCTAATAGAATACACAATTATATTTTCCGCCATTTCGTGGTAGTTATATTTAAATTTATCCAAATTTCTGGCATCGTTATTAATCAATTGTCTCTAAGGTATATATTATGTGGAATCGCTTAGAATTGTCATTATTTTTTGTGGATTTTTTTCGAATATTCAAGCAAATATGAAAGATACAGTCTGCCGTGAAAGTGGCGTGGGGATCGATTCTTGAAAACTCAAGTAAACCAGTCGAAGCGGTGCCCGTTTCGCCGATGAAATTCCGACGGCTCGGGGCGCTCTTAAATTTTCGAAGAAATTTACGCGCCGTCTAGGCGCCAAGCGTCGGGATACGGAAACGCCTTGTACGAAAGAAAGATAGAAGGATTGCGCGAAAAAAAAGTTGAGGAATACAGAAGCAACGGATACGGAGAGACGGGTAGAAGAAAAAAAAGTCATTCGACGTGCGACGTACTGCGAGCTTTAGTGCCAGAGGAAGCGTCGGGACGCTCCAGGACGCGTTCCCTACAGTTGCTCCTGGCAGCTCCTGTCTCTCATACGTGTCTTACTGTATATGTATCAACCTATAGGACACACATCAAGCACAACAGAAAATTTGCTACGGAGAGTCGTACTCGAGCAGACGGGTTGGTGCATTTATCACGGCTTGTTGGTAAATTGCGAGCGATGTAGGGTATATATATCGCAGATATATATACTATATATATATATATATATAAAAGATATAGTTAGGTACTCAGGTAGCAATACACGTGAAAAAAGATACGAGGAGAAGCTGAAATAAAAATATGACGCAAGATCATCATCTCGCACATTAAAGGAAGATATATTTTATGAGATGCTCAATAGGAACTAAAAAAATTCTTGTACTATTTTTCGTAGTAGCCCCTCCCCCTCCTCCTCCCGTTATTCTGCCTTTTATTTTTCCTGTCCGTTTTTACCTTCTGTTTGATACTTTTTAAAGATACTGAGAAAGTCAGAGCATCACCCTATCACGCGGACTATTTACGGAATCAAGAATATATTTTTGGACTCTTCGAAATTAACACACATTTCGCAAAGCATTCTTGGCAAGTGCTTCGTATCCTCGGCTATATAACATCGTGCACTTCTTCATAGAGATACAGACGACTGAACCGATGCAGGATATCCGGATGCTGTGTGAGATGTGGGAATCGCGTGTCTTGTGAAATAGTATCGTAGTCTAAAAACAAAAAAGAAAATTTTTATCAAAATTAATGAAATTTTTTTTTTCAGCATCCTCGCTCTCAATGAACGTCGTCTTATGTAAAATAAATAATTAAAATTTACGATTAATTATTTTCTGATTCGCAATACGGAAAACGTAATTTTTTTGTTCATTTTCTTTTTATCACACGTGCTCCTGAATTCACTACAGCATGTGTTTACTCGCGTTCATAAGCTCTGCCTTTGCCTATAGGATATCAGAGGACGTTGCCAGGAATGTCTAAGATCGATACTACTCATGTAACAGCGGACTCTGGCAGCTTCTCTGCTGCTTTTAGTTCTATATAGACATATGTGCACGTATGGGTACTATATCTGCCTACTCTTCTCCTCTCTTCTTCGACAGCATTCTTAACCTTTTCTCCGGTCCTTTCCGTCCTAGCGACCCTCTTATTCCAGAATTCCAGTCAAATTTTACAAAGTTGATCTATGCATCCAGATTTAATATATATATATGTGTATATACATATATATACACACACATATATACACCGTCAAAAATGTAAGTATTATTGTCTAAAAAAAGATAAGTAGACACGGCAGGTATAGAAATACCTGTATTACTGTATATCGATCTATAAATAGATATATAAAATCTATACTGTGACAGAAACGATTCGCAACGAGCCGATACCGATCGGTCATTATTTCCTGATCGTTTATCGATCGTGATCGATACCGTTAATTTTTCTTTCCGCTCGAATTCACTTTTCACGCCTTGCGTACCAGTTTTATTTATTTTCATTATTTAGTTCACTGCTTTCTTTCTTTCGATCGAAATCGATTCTCTATATCGCGCAATCTTCCATCGAAGCCATCGCGAGGCCGTCTCGCCTCTCGAGTCAATGATGCCCGGAACGCGTTCACGTCGTTATAACTGGTACGCACCGCGCGATTCCACGAACTCATGAAATTCTACGTGGAATTTCATGATCTCATCGTTTCGGCAAAATTATCGCAGTCCGGTTACCATACCAAGATCGACAAGGTACCATTTATTTAAAGTAGCCGATGATTACATACTATACTGAAATGCCTATATATATATATAGCCTTTATTTTTTTAGAAATTATAAATAATTTATATAAAAACAGGAACCACCTCACACTGCTTTTTGACGTAATTGTAAAAGCTCAAAGGACAAAATATATTTAAGTATATTATAATTCAAGGCTCTGTACGTCTATGCATAATGCTGCGTAAATTCTGCAGCTGGTAATACGTTCGCTGTTTATATATATAAAATATATATATACTGAGTATGGGTATAGTGTAAAAGGAAACTGTAAATGCAAGAGAATATATTTCGCGTGTTACTATATAGGGCCTAGTATTTCCTCGCATATATTTAACAGACGAGGTATTACGTGCGATAGGTGACCCCCGTTTCTGAATTATTTATATTATAACACAGTCTAGATAGGCAACTATAGTGTATACGCTATAAGATACTATACCATGCGTAGTGGCGAGTACCACCTGCGTAGTATGTATATTCTAGTGCTACGTGTAGCGTCAGGCTGCCAACTCTGTAAAATAAAATAAGCTTCGGGAGTATGGTTTGAAAGTGTAACACCCTGTATGAGAAAAGTGGTAAGATATATATTTTTGTAATTTACGTCAAGCCTGATGTCAAACGGGGTGAAAGATAAATTTTGAAAGTTCGAAGAAATATGAAGTTATCAGTTTAGTGGTACGTTAGGTTATTTTTATATTTTAGGTTAGCATTGGGTGTAAACGTGGTGCGTGGAAGTAAAAAGGGCCCCATTGGTATATATATGGTTAGGGTCCGAGGGTCTATGGCCCCTTATCAAGACCCCTTCTATCCACCATATGTTTGAAGAAACCGTTTCTACATTATACGTTTTTTTTTTTTTTTTCTTTTCACTGCCTGCGTAACTCTTGCTGAGCTACGTAGCGGCGCGACGGCCGGCGTCGTGTCGGTTTCGTATAACACGAAAGCACCGACGTCGTCTTCAAGATCTCGGCACGAGATGCGTGCAACGTTGAAAGGAGGTTAGACTGCCCTGGCCCATTTGAAAGACCCAGTGGAAAGAGCTCACCTATGGTTTCTAGGTTATATTTTGTATCACAGCCTTAATGGTGTGCGGGGACGTCGAATAAGCGTCGCGACGCCGGAGATATACTACATCCGAAAGAATATTTCTTCCCCAGTCAGTATTGCGTAATATGTGAGATTTTTGTGTCTTCACAGTATTTGTAGTGTCCACGAAAATAAAATTGATCCAAATTATGGATGAACGTGACTCGTGAAAAAAAATTCCTAGAGATATTTACTTTTGTAAATAGTCGTCCTTTCCAGGAAGGGCTCGAATTCCTTTTCAAAAGAAAAGATCGAGACCCAGAAAAATTCTCTAGAAACCTTCGACGGGGTCAAAGAACATGAGAGCCAACGACATTCTGTGTAAAATCCTGAAGGAAAAAGGGGCAAAAAAATGTATTAAGGAATTCATGCATCCACGATTGATCTCAATATCCCAAACGAAGTATCCTGAGGCGACGTCGTCATATCCAGAAGGCAGTGAGGAACGCGATCCGCTTAAGTTTCACAAAACCCTTGGGAAGCGGGTACGGGTCGTTTCGTGTTACGCCATAATACGTACCTATGTAGGTACATTTGCCGGCTGGTGCCATCCTTAACCTGGGCCCAAGTACGGCCGCCAGGACTATCCACAAGAGTGGTGTCCCCTTACAGGACTTTCGTATTCGCCAGGAATTCCTCCTGGAGCCAGAACTATGGTTCAATAAAAAGTTCGAATCTATGCCTATCCAAGAAAAAATAGGCTTTAGCGGTCTGAACCAACCTAACCTAAAGCCACGTATGTAGAAACGCAGTTACCTATCCGTCTGACCGATAGGTGGAAAAGCTGTGGCCACACATGGAACAGGTGTTGCGAGGCAACCCGTTTCACTCGATCGACTCGTATCTATGCACGTAGCTATGCGCTAACGCATAGGCGGATGTCGAGAATACTGACACTGTAGCACTTGAGGTACACGAAGGTATCGTTGGCCCATAGGTGCTTTCAGTATAGGACATACGTACGTAACGTATGCAGTTAGTGTTACGTGTTACCCGGCAAACCCATTCGGTCTAGTCCGCTGTTCCGTTCCGTTCCAGGAACACAACGTACACGTGCTGTAGAATCGATCGGGAGTGGTTCCGCTGCGAACTTTGAAAATAGTCGTTGGCGCGGGTGGGACTTATTTGAGAGTGAACAAATTTGTGAACTTTTTTGCTGTGTCTTTGGGCCCACAGCTGTCCTGCATCCCTTTGCTTCTTTTGTTTTTGGCGGTATGCAATGCGTTCTTATAGGGTTGGTATTCGGTGGACGGGGAACAGGTGAAGGTAGGGGATAGGATGATCGAGGCAGGTTGTGCGAATTTCCTAAAGGCTTTGATGGCGCAGGTCCCCTCGTATAAAAGACAGAGCCGGGGACCCCCGTCGAACGTAGTGGGACTTGGGATTTGGGTCCTATACGAAGAAAGAAATACATTTGGCAACGCCGCGGCGGCGGGTCCGTGTTTCAGACCCTCATCACCCGTATCCTGTCCGTCCGGCCGGCCCCTCTCCGTTTCACCGGAACCCAACGGGTGTCCAAAAGTAACGGCCAACGAAATTCTCACTTGTTACCATTTGGGACTTGTTGGGACTTCGATTCGAGTATCGATGGGTTTTACTTTCTTTCTTCACTCTATGTGCACTCTTGCCCCCACCACGTGGATCCTCGTAGGCACTGGAGAAAACAATTATTTACTAATTGTAAGATTTCAGGATCCTCGGAAAATCGAATTTTGTATTTCACTCACGAGAGTGTATATACCTGGGCTAGCGTGTGCCGGGTCATGGATTAAAAAGGTTAAAGGTTAAGCTTCGCAAAGTGTCAATCTTCGCTCTCGTGTATCTACTGGTATGAGAGTTACCTACGATACCCATGTCGATATCTAAAATGTGTTAGACTTGTTAAAAAAAAAACAAGATACCAAACGAAAAATTGTCAAAGCGAAATTCCAGGAAGTACTATAAATAAAATATCTATCGTTAACAAAAAAAAAAAAAAAAAATAAAAAATTTTCTAAACTGGATTCGAACTTAAATAATTGGGATTGCTCTAGATCTTATGCAGATACGTGTATCTACACTGTGCATTCGTTTAAAAAGTATTCGAAATGGATTATAATCGGAACGCCCGGTACATGGCCTCTTGGTCGTTCCTGCGGCCCGTACTCGGGCTCCTCCGGTCCTCGAGGGAAGAATTCTAAACAGACTCTACTTGAGACTACTTCTGTGGACGCCGAACCACTCTGGAGACCTCTGCTTCATCTGCAGACACAAGAAACGCACCATTCGAACGTTCCCTCGTTCCGTCTCTCTTTATATCTTTTTCTTTACCTCACTCTCTCTCTCGTTCTCTCTCTTACTTTTTCCAAAGAGCATCTCTCTCTCGATCCCACCAACCCTCTAACCTATCATTCCTGTTTCTCTTTCTCTTACTACCGTGTCTTTCAGCCCTCCTCCTCACCGTAGGCACCATGGTTCCACCATACTACAAAACCATACTCCTTCCATGGGGGCCACCAGGAGCCATAGGCGACCCTCTTCCAATGACGAGACATTATTTTTCTCCCGCTCGAATTCGCAGATGTTCATTCATCATCCTTGGTAATTGGACTTTTTTTTTTTACTTCCACCTAGTCCTCCCTTTCTCTTGCTTTCTTTTCGTTCTCTTTACGTAGCTACTATTCTCTTACTCTGCCGCATCATCGTCATGCACGATTCGTGAATTATTTTGCGAAACTACGTTTCGACGTTCCCACCTGCCAAATCAAGTTTTCCTACCAAGAAACGTTCGATGCACGTTACGAATTTTATCCCCCCTTTTTTGTATACGTTTCATTTCCGTCTCCTTTCTTCTCCTTTTTTTTTCAATACGTTTTCTTATTATTCCTCCAATCAGCCACGGAGACTCTCGCAAAGCCAATTTGGACTTGACAGCTTACTCAATCGACATGTTCCCCTAGAATTATACGTAAAGATTTCTGGATTTTATTTAACACGAATTTGGATACTCGTCCTATACAGCTATCTGCGTACAGTGGATATACAGGGTATCCTAAGAAAAAATAATTGCATAATGAATCCATCAACAGTCTTAATCATACAACCCTTGGTATGAAAAATGATATCAGCGTCAGTCAGCGTGGAATTAGAAATTATGCGTAAAGCAGGTATACGCCGCCTACCCATAAAGCGGCTATTGTGACATTGAGTAAAATGAAAAAGAGAGAGAGAGAGAGAGAAAGAGACTGTATAACAATATAAGGTACCGTAACGAGAGCAAGAATCCCTGGAGGAAGAGAGTCTCTCGGTAAGGGCGTACGGGGGCGTGAGGGTTGCTCGACCCCACTGAAAACTTGGGGCGTTCGTCCGGCACCCTGCAAGGTTATAGAAGAGGACGATGGGAACAGCTGAAACACGAAGTAGAAATACGTGGGGGTTAGGGGTTAGAAGCCGCATATGTGTCATGTGTTATTGTCCTCCTGGCACCAGAGCGCAACCCCAAACCGTGTTAAAGGGATGGGGTGAAAAAAAAAGAGGAATGAACCTTGCGTTGACAAGGACCTGGCAACACGTTGAATTCAAAAACGAGTGTCTAGTAATTCGATATTTAAATTTGGAATTTTTATTTACTTCAAAATTTCGTGCCTTCTCTTATCACTGCCGATAATGGCGATAATGTTTTCTTCATCGATTACAAGCTACCCACGGACACAGTTACATCACGTAATGGCGTGGAATTTTTTTTTCATTACCAACTTTAAACAGTCTACTTATTGTCTCACGGACTCTTAATTCCCCGCGGACATCCAACTTTGGTCGGGGCTTCTCGGGAAAGGGGAGGTCCGAGGGGTGGAACGGCTCCGAAAGTTTTAACGATGATTTTTATGAACTTTTGTTTTGTTTGTTATAAAAATTGTAACATCACCTCACACCCTTATTTCCCCTTTCCTCTATCTCTTCTTCTTCTTCTTGAACCGCTAAGCCGTAAGGGAGACCCTTCGCTCTTCCGTTTCTAACCTCCCAGGACCTAACCTCATGGACAAGCTCGAACTTCCAAAGCTTTCGACCCCGAGGGATAACCAGCAAGTTTTCATTGTTTATCAGATCCTAGCTTGGCTCTGTAACGTTCTTGAAATTTCTTGATAATTCCGAGTGTCTGGCATCCTACGTAATTCTAAGCTAATTGCGCAACCTTACGTTACAAATATTTAAAGTGATCGTGCGGATAATCAAAATTTAAGTTATCGCCGTACAATACTTACAGTCTCTGTAGATTTGTTACTTTTATCGTGAAAAGGACTGCCTGTTCACAAAGAGCAAGACTATACCTTTAAACGTTATCCTCAAGCCAGCTATTCGACTTTTCCGTTTTACTCGTCCTGTGGGATGCTGAGTTTATCCGGCTGCAATGGCGACGAGTGTCGGTATACGTAAAGGTTATCCCGTGTAAAGCCTGAAGTTAGCCTTAAGGGGTTTACAAGGATTTCTCAGACAAGCATTTAAGCCCCAGGATTTAATTGAAAAAAAAAAAAAAATTGATTGACATACAAAATAATGTTTACCGATAAATGCTATTGAGAATGGTATACTAAAATATATATATGCATATATGCGTATTCGACCGAAGTTGGCTGTATGTCCCAGTAGCCAGTTAAGTTCAGACTTGGCACTTGCAGCCCTCTATCAGCAGGGGTGCTTTTATGTCCTAGCCCTAACGCCCCATAGAGGCGCCTAGGCGCACAACCCCTGCTGTTCCCTGCTGGCTGCCGCCTTCAAGAGAAATCATCCCCCTGAACGTTCCTGGATGCCTGAATCCAGTAGTATCCCTCCATCGTAGCGAAGTCTCACCCCTCCGACGCCTTTACCTACCCTAACCACTCAACCTCAGAAGGACGACGAGGACTCGGGGAGTCGTGGCACCCGTAGCTAAAGCACCCCTAGGGTCGATTTTCCGTCGCTCATTAAAAATATCACGGGTGGGGTACGTACTCTACGTAGCTACGTAGCGCAGAACCAAACGTTTCACATTATAATTAATTTTCCTCCGAGCTAGAGCCGAGTAGACTATATTTAACTATATATATACATACATATATACGTAATATTTTTTTTTTACAATTCCTTTCTTTTGATAAATCAACCTTTTCTTATCTGAACGATTATTTGTCGAGGATACTTTTATTTCTCTTTTTATTTTTATACTTCCCAAGAGACGCTCGGGATACGTTTTTCTTTTTTCATATTTTTTTTTTCTTCCAAGAAAACTTATGCTACAGGACATCCATCTCTACGAATTTGTTATCTACTACTTGCTATCTATTGATGCTTCTATATATATATATATATGCTCCTGCTGAAATTACAGGCTTCTACATTATCATCTATTCCAATCCCAAAGGACCAGAAGATATCGTTTAGAGGAATTGCTGTCCTATAAGAGAAACTGAACGGAATCTCGTTAGCTCCTAGTAATATCATCGAGAGCAGAATATGTACTCGAAGCCGAAAATATTTCCAAGAACAATCTAATCTTCTTGTCAGTAGAACGAAAATGAATGTCAACAAGGTACGAGCTTGTTCCATCTTTAGTTCTAGACTATTGGTCTTGATGGGACAGATAACCACATTGGTTACGATTATCGATAAGAAGCGTACTAAAAATTTTTTTTTCAAAAGCAATAGTAGTACAAACATTTAATTTAACTGAATCAGGTCAAAGAATGATTACAAAATTAATTTTATTAAACTGCAACAATTTAATTTTATACTCAAAATTCTAAGAAACAAGAACGAATTTTTTTTTTCAGAATTTATTGTCAAGAGTATGATCGTGTGATTTGCCGCGGACATTAGTGACCCATGGTGTCGGGTTACCGAGTGCCGAAAATAACGGTAGGGATCTTGGGTTAAAGGTATCACAGGTAATTAGAATAATTTATTTAGACAATATATTCACGCAGAATGACTGACTTTATAGTTTCGATGGTTACTCAGTGGCTGACTGGGTGACTGGCTGGCATAGTCAGTGGCTGGTTGGGTGACTGGCTGGCGTACGCCGTGTACGGGAAAATATGACGCCGGTGAGTCGATCCCCCCCGAGAGATAACTCCAGCGAATTTATCATTCCGGACAGAAGATATTACCGGCGATAAAAACGCACTGCATACGGTGTGCCTTGCCATACGTAGATACGTGAATATATATATATATATATAGTTGGTAGGACTAGCAGGGCTGCCACCACTGAAAACACGACTACCGCGTACTGGCGATACCCGTCGTAACCAAGTGAGACTTGCGACGATTGCTTTAAAAACCTTAAGAAACTCGCCTTTACGTCGCCAGAGCACCGAAGATTTTACGTAGCAGCTATCACGAAATCTTGGTCGTGATAAGGAACGAACAAAATTTGTGTTACTATAAGAAATACTATATACTGAGATACAAAGTTGATGTTTTTTTTTTTTTTTGAATCCATTGGAATATCCCATTAAATATGTAGGCAATCTAGTGGATATAGGTTAGTACGTACGCAGCCATTTCTCAGCGCATTTCACTTGTCTATGTGTATCCCCGTTTATGCTTTATCGTAAAGATTTTGTTGCTAGTAAAACCTCACGAAATCCTTGATGAAAAACAAAGCCGCCTTCACGCATATCTATCTCCTTTAGAATCATCCTTTAACACGTATTCACTCTGTGAACTTCCCTTGCGGTTTATTGTGCAGCTATTGTTATTATTATAATTATATCGTACTTGTTATATTAATTTAATATAGATTTTCAAAATGGTGTGAATTAAAAAATAAATTAATAGCAAAAAATTAAGACAAAGAATACCAATGAATCTTGTAGTTAAAAAAAAATGTGAATTGACTTTTATATTGAGTATATTAAATATATCGATCAGTAAAGTTGCCAATAAATACCACAGTTGATGCTCTCATAAAGGATATTTACTTCAAGGGTTATACAATATATCCCATGCTCGATATAAGTTCCTCAGAACTCAAAGAGAGAGAGAGAGAGAGAGAGAGAGCGAGTGTGTGTGTGTGTGTGTGTGTGTATAGCGTGGGTGGTATCTTGAATCTCACGAGAGCAGTCATCGTTCAGGCTGCAAGCAGCCAGGAATTCGGAACTTTAATCCCCCAAGTTTAATTTCGTAGCAGAGGAGGGCTTAGCGTCACCTGGCTCACCTATATATAACTAACCACGAACCAACGTGGCGGCCTGCACCAAACCAGAGCCTTTCCACTATAGCCACTTTAACCGTTTACGTCACTTCCCTTGAAGCCCTTGTCCCCCTCATCCCTTGCCCTTTCCACACGGAACAACCCTATGACGATTTCGTTCCAACTGAACTTCCACGTGCCACGGATATCCTGGGATCATCGATATTCCTCATCCCTTTGTGAATTTTTCACTAGTTACCATGCTGGCTCCTGATTTTGTATGTCAGTAAAAATCACTATATTTTTAAATCTGGGGATAATTCATTTTTGAGCTAATTACTATATTTTTTAATGTACTGTACAATTAATACAAAATAAATAATGAAGAATAACTATAACTTTACATTGTATCGAAGTAATGCATATACCATACATATATTTTTTTCTTTTGTATTATCTGACTTTATATCGACTAGGGACTTTAATGACTACCAGGGATTCGTACATAGTAAAAATCTTTGAAAACTCTGACTTCGCTCTTACTCGTTAATGCAGTCAAGTGACTCTACTCGATTCGGCCAATTCACTCGAGTAGTACAAATATACCATGCTACGTAAATAGACGGTATTCACTAGGCGATTCGCTAACCACACACATTATATCTATATGATCTTGATTGACTTTTCTTGCGGTACTCTGTACAAGTGTCTACATTGAGACCAAGGAGGAACTTTCTTCCAAACGGATGCTGCTTCAATCGAGAATGGTTGCTCGTGATTGTAGAAGCACGTGTAATTTTGGTCTGAAAGGAATTTTTGAATTTTGTTCTATCGATCCCTGCAATACCGACATCCATGAAGACCACAGCCTAAAAATGACTGAAGACTGGGTATTATAAAAAATTATAAATTTTATGCTAAATAGCTCCGAGGTATAATTTTTCATTTTATTATTTTACTCCGATGACAATTCAAGTGGATGGATGCCTAAGAGATTTTAAAGCCTAAAGGTATACGATGCTAATATTGAAATTCAGAGAAGCACTGAGAGCGGCTAATATCCACATTCTCTGGTAATTATTTTCAAGCGAAGCCAACATGACGACAAGTAGTAAGGGATGGGGGGGGGGTAGGAGGTAGGAGGCGGAGGAGGGTTCTCTTGCCAACGGTATAGTAGCAATCAAGAGGATGTTCAATCCTAAATTCTAAAACTCGCAATAACGCACCAGGACCAGGTCGTTCAGCAGGATAGGAGTCCAACCGGAAGGGAAAGATCCCTCCAGAGTAATTTCGCCTGACAAATGAGATGGCGCTGGGACCCTCACCTTTCTTTCTGGCTTTCTCGTCTGTTTCGGTTTCCTTTAGCTTTCTTACGGCGGAAGAAGGTATATCCCTGTTCCGCGTTCCACGTTCCGTCCGTTACGGGATATAAAGCGTCTGGCTGCCGTGCGGACGCATGGAATTCATTTAATCCAAACGCATCTCGACGCTAGTCGTTTATCTTCATCCCGGTAGCTGATGGGGTTGGGGGAGGGGGGGGGGGTTATCACGATGACCAAGGCCTGGAGGGGTTGGACTGTCAAACCCCCTGGAATCGTACCAGCCCTCCTCTCCCCTCCCCAGCCTACGTACCGAGCTGATATTAATTTCTGTCGATGATTGGTTCGATTCTTTATTCTTGCAGGGGTCTGTGACGTCACTTTATACATGTGTATATAGATATATATGCACGTGCAAGAGGTAATGAAATAGAAACGGACTGGACATGAATTGCGAAACGTTTGATATTAAAATAAATTTGTTTAATCAGGTGAGAGCAACTTAATGGGAACTGGTTGTTGGTGACTGTTCAATAAACGATAATCTTCGATAGGTCGGTATCTGGACTATCGGCTTGATTCAGTTTCCCTGTAATCCTTCATGGACCAATCGAATATAAATATGAAATCCAATACTTTCGGTACAGTCCCCGTAGATAATGTAGCTGGCACTGTTAATGTAACGCGGTAGATTTTAAAAATCTATGATTTATACAATTTTTCATAATATTAATATTCGGGATTTAATTATGAGTTTCTATTGTTTTTTTTTTTTTTTTTTTACGGTATTCTCCAATGGATAATTTTCGTTATCTATGTACGATGCCTAGGATATTTTTATCTCTATAAAACTTTTTTATGTCTACGCATGAAATCCGTGTGTGCATGGTGTTACAATATTTAGTTGGATCTATGGCTTCCAATTTTTCGATGGTTTTCTACTTATTTGGTAGATGGGTGGCGGTGGGAGGAAGGTGGGTGGGTGGAAGGGATGCTTGTATCAAAGTTCGAGGATCGCGTTGTATAATTTAGTTCGCTACGGCGGAGGTAGGAATGCGCAATTTTTCACGTGTCCCGCCGATAGGAAGATGGCCGCACGAGATTGCCTGCATTGCCCGCATATAAATGGCTCTAATTAAACCTAAGGAATTCTACTCTCCTCTTCCCTGTAGCTATAGGGACTGACTATGCAGTTCCCCATCGGTGCTAGCTATCTAACCCCATGGGAGAGAATCCCTTTTACTCTCTCTCTCTCTCTCTCTCTCTCTCTCTCTCTCTCTCTCTCTCTCTCTCTCTCTCGCTCTCTCTCTCTGCCTTCATTCTTCTTTCACTCACTCTGTCGATCTTATCCTCTTTTACGTATCCATCCTTCTCCCTCTTTGACTTGTCTCGCTTCGTCTTCTGCCTCTCTTTACCCTCCTCCGGACTCTCTGACCTTTCGCCCTTTCTCTTATCGACACTGAAATATCCGACTGATAAGATTCGGTCGGCTATAATTTTTATTTGAAATTTCGCGCTCGTAAAGGCACTACGTTATTACCCGAAAATTAATGGTCCTTATACACAGTATATATGTATATATATATTCGCTTCTGTGCAATTGTCCTATTTACGATCAATGAACTTTTTTTTTTAAATATTATTTCTGAAAAATGACTGAAACAGTTTAAACGACGCATCCAAGTGTCATGCTTATTAAATGAATTCACGTCCATATGTAAATTGTATTATTTTGCACTCGTTTCGCTGCATTCCACGTGCACATCTACATGCAATAACGCGAAGGGGACATTTTGTCACTTCGATCACACGTGAAAACGTATCCGGTAACCCTGCAGTGAATTCTCACAGAATATTCTGTATGCGTGTAATGGGAAATATATTGAAAAAAAAAAAAATGATTTTTTGGTGCGACGTATCCAGAGGGTGTATTTTCAATAAATTCAATGTTTTTCAATTAAATCCTAAAGGATCACGGCTATGGTTGCGTGGATTAACAATGGATCGTAAGCATGATAAATTTTGATAAATATATTGGTAAAAGTACAACTGAGATGTGGACAGGATATGCGACTCGGGTTAGGCAACCTAACGGTATCCAACTTGGTCGTAAGAAAAAACGTTTGGATCTTCAGAGTGGTTGGTCGCCTTGGGACTCAAAGAGTGCATGCCGGATTATACACGGACGACAGCCCGTTAAGAATCTTCAGGCTGTATTCCACTGCGCGGCATCTTGCCAACCCTTTTGTTGCTGTCCTTGTCCTACTCTTTCTCTTGGAGCCGTCGTTCTTCCTTCACTGCTCTACGGGAACTTGATGAACAATGCAAGAACTTACCAGAGGCATGACCGCACATGACGAAGGCGAATTCATATTTTCTGTTTTTTTTTTTGAATTCGCTTTTCTCCTCCCCCTTCCACTTTATGTCTTAACCATGATTGCTGAACATTATGGGATATCGAAAAAATGATTTTTTTTTGTAATTTATACGTTTTATATTATTTTCGTAAAAATTCATTTTTTGATCTTACGAATTATTTGGCCATGTGTGGAATCGATTAATGGTACCACGGTTGGTATGAAAACGTGGATCTTTTGTTATTAAAAAAATTTACCTTTAACGTGCTTTTCATTTGGTATATTTTTTTCTGCGTTTTTCTGGCTGAGATGACAAAACGTTAGGAAGCAACCGACAATTTCCGGTTCTTCAGAAAGAGGGGAAAGCAGGAGGGTGGAAGCGGGAGGATGATCGTATAGAAAGGAAGATGGAGAATTTAACCACGACTTTTCGCGGGTTTAATTTAATTACGAGTTGTCTACCGTTGCTTCCGTTTCGCCCAGGATCAAGATAAAAGAGACTATATTCGCATGCCACTGGAAATGTACACGAAGCGAAGCACAGGGAGAAACGTGAAACGGATAATAAAACAGAAAATGAAAGAAAATATTCATTTTCAAGAAAATCCCTTCTCAGACGGTTTTTCATAAATTTTCCAAAAAGTTTTCCTAAATCTGCCGTTAAAAAAACCTGTTTATTCCAATTTTCTCTACACGGTCTCTTTAAAAAAATATCACCATTTCTCTAACATTATATTTTGCTAATAAAAAAAAGACACCGTCCCAATGTATACCGGATATTACGATGCGTGGAGTTTACATATACGTCTATACATATATACATTCATCCACCTACGTCACCGTTCCTGATCCTCGCGGTTATAAAGAAGCACCGGACAATAGAATAGCGTTTTAATCATTCCTTCTTAATAAAGTTTCCACGTCCAGCCAGGAAAATAATAGCTGTCTCATCATTGACTACAATTTTATGAAGTTTACTATACCAGCCCATAAGATTCGGATCGTTCCACGTCACGTGACATTACATAATAACAGACCTTAGGGCATAAATACACTACGATAATCCGAATTCTCAAGATAAAAAATTATATTCGTATTTAAAATAATTTTAGTATCCAACGCTTATACAGTATCGTTAAAAATTCTTAATAATATAAAAAAAATGTTCCATGTTTATCATACAAACCATATCTGCCAGTTGCTATTGAACTATAGTATTTCGATTGATATCCATGTAATTTTATTTAATTATATATATTATCAGGTTTTTTTTCTCATACGGTATCCTTCTTGCGAATATACCTAAATCCCATTTTATATTTATATATTTTTTCATCCCTCAAAAATTACCATTTTTATCGATGCTCGCAATGGCGCAAGGGCCACACGATAAAACTGCTGGTCTAACCTATGGTATTAATTATCGGCGCGGGAATTATCTGGAAGGCTTCCAACTGCCGCGCAGAATAATGCACGGGTTCGCGGTTCCATGCGGTTTCCGGTTTTGGTAAAGAGCCAAACCTATATACTCGCTATGGTTTCACATAGGTGCCTACTTACGCAAGATACTTGGCCTCTAACTAATCAGAATGTAACTTTGCAACGTATAAAAAATGAAACGGCGCGTATCGCGCGAAACAAAAGAGCTGAGAGAGCGAAAGGTTCCGTGTGCGTGATTGAAAATTAGTACGGATCGAAAATTTCGAAATTACTAATCGCGTTTGGCAATTAGACATAGAACTAGTAAAATTGGAGTATAACAGTTTTACGTTGCAATAACCTCGTGCACTGTGGGAGGACAAAATTTTCGCTGCACTCACGAGGAGAAACCCTATGAAACCCTAATCAAACTTTAGGACCGTATTAATTTAAACCTTCGTACTAAAACAGTTTTAGAAGTTGGTCAAAATGGGAAACGCTACGATCCTCGTATTCTACGTATATCTATATTACCTGCAGAGGAGATATATATAAAATTGATTAGAGGAGAATTCTTTTGATTGGATCAAAGACATTTTTGGATATAAAGGGTGCTTTGAAAAATTATATTAAGAAAATATTCAAACTTCATCATTTTGTAATTTTCCAAAACTTCACGTTTTTTTCACAAAATTTATTTTTCTATCGATATCCATGGATTTTCTAACTAGTACACGTTATTATATACCAGTATCAATCGAGGCATTCGAAGTGAAGTAAAGGTAATACCGTAAAGCGTGATTACAAAATTTAGCAGGATTTTACTTAAGCAGAGTTGCCAAATTTTCGTATAATCCAAAAAACAAACTATTCGCTCCGGGTCTCTTAGAAAATGGGAATGAAACGATGAAAAAGGTTATAAATGCCGTTGCCGTTCCTCTCTCTCTCCCTCTCTCTCTATCTATCTCGAGAAATCTGCAGCAGCTACGAATCGTTTCTTAAATGAAAGGCGCGTGCAAAGTAAGGCAGGCATTTCCGTTGGATTGGACGTTATACAAAACCGGACGTCTGAATAGGAGATTGAACTCTCTAAAATAGACCAATAGGAGTTCCGCAGTGCTATCGCAACGCGCAAATTTTCTGAGGCAGCGTCGGTTCCCAACAGTTGGAAAAGTGCCCTTTCGTCCTGAAAAGAAACTAACAAGAGCCAAAAGCAGCCTAGACTTAAAATTTCAATTGCCGCCGCTCTTTTAAGAGCGTAGAGGTGCCAGCATTATCCTTGCCGAAGAGAATTATCTTTCCTCCCCCCCCCCCCCCCCACTATCTTCCTTCTCACTGAGAAAATATCACTGTATAAGTTAGGGTTACGAATCGCTGTCAGTGAATCTAGGCCCACCGTGATAGGTATGAGCATTCTATATATATATATATATATATATATATATATATATATATATAAATTCTGAAGTACAAATACACACACAGGCGCTTGCGCACACCCATACACTTCAGGATTCTGTGCCTTTAGAATTTCCCATCTTTTCAATGGCGTCATGGTAGCTGAGATACGTATGCAGAAAACACGAGCATTCAAAGTGAATTAATGGCGTACAGTCTGCACTACGCTACAAAATATATATATATATATATATATGCTCTATTTAAGAAATCCCATATTACCCTGACTATACATCTCCATAAAAATTGCATTGAAATGACAAATCCATACTCTGTCAGGACCTACCAACATTATTAAACATCACACGAATTACAACCACAACAAAAAAAATATATACCCACAGTAATATCTACGACCAACAAGTAATAGAAGAGCACTTTCTTCAGGAAAGACATCGATCTCATCTCCCTCTCCCCCCCACGCAACCACGAGTAATACTGTGAATAACAATAAGGATAGAAATGGTAATAGAAAATAGCCACAGCCGGAATAAGCCACCTGGCATAACTACAAACGGAAAGTGGCATCGAACGCTTCGAAGGAGCCGTAAGAGGGTTGGTGGGGGGGAGTGGGCGGAGGGGAGGAGGAGGAAGGGGTAGCGAGGGTGAGAAAATAGTAAAAGGACGTCTTGGCGATATCTCGAGAATTTTATATTCCTCTTCTCCCCCCCCCCCCTTGCAACCCCTTTCCCCTCCTCCACTACAAAGCCCTGTCCAACCCCTATCCTCCCAAGAAGAAAGAGGAGAGACGTACGTATAAGCTACATACGCGAAGAATATTGGACATAGTCTGCCAGTTTAGAGCGGCCATCTCGCGCCGGTATGACGGCGTCTTCGGTCCCGTATATCCGCAATATTAAAACTATCCTCCTCCGCGTTTCCCCACGTATCCAGCAGAGCCATTCGAGGTAGACGACGAGGACGGTCAGGTCGTCGAGGAGACCTCAGGTTCAGCCAAGGTGCCTGTGCCTCTCTCTCTATCTGTCTCTCTCTCTCTCTCTCTCTCTCTCTTTCTATTTATCTATCTCTCCTTCTCTCTCTACCTTAGTGCCATACTTTATACGTTTTTGCCGGGCGCCCTGTATGGCACCACTGAGCACGGCGCACAGATTAAAAGTATCTGGACCCGGCTGGACTTTTATGGGCCCTAAATCTCTGCCCCTGTCTCGGTCCACGGTACCGCTACAATGTAAAATGCATGCTCTAATATACGGAATGGAAGTCACCACTTAATGCTGCTTAGAAGGCAGGAATCGCGGGGAGTGTGTGTATGTGTGTATATATATATATATATACATATATGTATATACTGTCAGAGAAGGTAGAACGTCAACGTGTAACGTTGTATAACACATGGGCGGATACGTAAGATACACGTGGTTTGACACGTTTGCTACTTATGTGCATTGGTTTCAGGTACGAACGGCGTTGGTGCGTTTTGTTTGAATGCACCAATAGATTTCTATTACTCGTATGAGCGCTATGTCCCGTGTATGCATGTATGTTGATATTCTATGTATGCAGCTTGACCATACTTTTACTGCTCGGTGAAGTCATATTAGTAACGACGCTTTGGCGTCCGTTACTATTGTTATTTAGAGAACCGTCCGACTCCGTCTGAGGTTGTTTTTCATCTGGTGTTGACTGAATGTTTTACCATTCCGCGTTCGCTTACCTTGAGTGTTGTTTGCAATTCGGTACGACGCCGTAACCCTATCCTTGGTATTTAAACAGCGGGACTATTGTACGAGGCGATATTAGTACTACGGACGCACGTTGTGTTACCGCTGACGCCTTTACTGTACGCTTTTTTTGCAATTGTGGTAATTAGATATAGTGATAACGAGATATGGATTGAGAAGGTGATTTGGACTTTTAGTTCGAAATTTTTATATATACATGTAATATTAACTTGTGAGATGGGAGATAGTCGTTGAACGGGATTTGGCGTATATATATATATGTATATGTGTGTGTACAGTGAGAGGGGAATGTGTATCCTGACATTTAACGTAATCAAGGTAATCTGCATGTCATAAGGAAAATATCTTGTAAGATTGGTAATCGTTGTGGGAGTCGTGGGCTCAGAGTATGTACAATCACTCTGTGATTTGTGTATACGTAAAGAAAAAAAATAAGGTTGATTCTAGGTAATTTTATCTTACTGATAACAAAGATTATAATATATGGCATTTTTTATTTGGGTGATAAGAGCGAATTATCAGTTCGTACTATAAGCGTGATATATTATTATGAAATGATTTTATTTTTTTCAGGCAGTAAGATTAGGTTAGGTTATGAATTTTTGGAATTTAAGGAATTTCCAAAATGCCGATTATACCGAAATACCTGCAGCGTTCAATCTGGGCACGAATAAGGCGGTACCGAAAGAGAAGGATGGGTCCAAAGAGAACGTCACGGAGTCCCAGACTTAAGAGAGTAACGATCACTATAGAAGTTGGAGGGTAAATAAAGAAAAGGGGGGAAAAAGAGAGAGAATAAGATGAGAGCGATATAGATAGAGGGAGAAGTGATGTAAAACAAACAAAACGTATTGGCAGTTATCTCTTAGCGCAGGGGGGTAAGGGGTTGCGCAATTCCCATCCTATCCCATCAAAGAACCCAGGGCGGCCCAGAATTCAGCCTCGAGATAGGAAAGTGTTTCAGGAATGTTCCACGAAGACTTTGGAATTCGCACAGGGGGTATCAACTTGAAACTAGGAACGTGAAACGCGCACACCCCCACCTCTACAGTGTCTCGAGAGGGAACAGGTACAAGTATAAAAACGAAGGATCAGGACCAAGACTTTGGAAGCTAAAAAAAATTGTGCTGAAAATTTGAGAAATTTGAAAAAAAAAAAACATATATATCGAATATAATTAACAAAATATATAATTGTGATTAGATTCAATTAGAATATATCGAGACTGCAATTTGATCGTTTGATTAATTAGTTTTTTAATCGGCAGCCATATTGAATATATCGATGCACTTGTCCAGAGGTCCATTCCGGCTAACTTCGACTGACAATATGTGCTCTCATCTGCGTTCAAAAACATAATGAGAATGTGGCGTCGCTGGTCGAAGCTGCCACACTGGAAATATTCATAGGAGTAAGAAGGAAGGAAATGGAATTGCTGGCACAGCGCCAGTGGTTCTCATGTGAACTGATATTCGGACGTTTCTAACACCAAAGAGGATTGAGGACGTGTGCGGAGAACCGCTCGTCTAAGCACCCAATAAAGCAGCCGATAAAATGCCAAAATGGCGCGCAGACAGGACGCGCTGTCTTATACGAGAGCCTTTATCCTGCAGACAGCGATCCTGCAAAGTCCGCGCCGGCTTAACGACATCCACGTCGTCTTAAGCTCGAATGGCCGAAGTAGGCCCCGATAGCGATCGTCGTTTCTCTATAGTTATATATATACATAAGAAAACCGTATCACATACACGTGCATATATAGTGTACATATAAACACGATACTTCATCCCAATGAAAATCGACCAATCATCTGTTCGATATGAGAAAATTTTTTCAATAGTAAAAAAATAATTATTTTTCATTTTTTTGCTTTCTATTTTTTTTTTCACTACGTCAAAATCCCATCAAGTCTATTCCTTTACAAGCCTCCTGTCCTATTCGACGATCGGTCGTTGTACGTGCATTTTGAAAAAATGGACTCAAGGAATAAAACATTTTTCCTTAGCACAGAGTCATTGTTACCAGTACAGTGTTTTGTGCTCGTAACGAGGCACGTCATTATTATATTATTATTTTCATTTAATCACTACCTATACACTCTGATAATGTAATACGAAGAACGCATCGCGAGAGAGCATCGCTGGAAACGAATGTCGGGTAGAAAGCAAGTGTTTTTCATCGAGCGGGAATGTATTATTAAAGATATTATAGAAGAATATACGCAGTGGGAAGGAATATAATTTTCATGTAATAGTCGCCCGTTGCATATCTACCTAGTTGCAGGTATATGCAACTATTCAGTTATATACATATATAATATATGTATATATTATAATACACAGTAACATATATCTTGAGAGTTAATTCCAAGAGACTATATACAATATATATATATAGTACATTCATACGTAACATATTCGAGACAGAAGTCCTGGATGGTATGCACTGATCGAAGTTGTAACGGACGTCCCGACGTTTGACGACGCCAAACGTAAGTACACCGGCTAATTAAATAGTAGAAGCAAAGGCAAAACCTGTTTTACCTGTCGAATCGGTATTAAATTGGAATTCGCTTATGACAGCCATTGCTGTTTTTATTTTGCATAATTCAAATTTTATATTCCTACGTTATATTTATTCACAAAATCCGAATAAACTATTGACCTCGCAGCATCTTATATAAGATGTTCTCATGGACCATTGTCGGTATAGATACAGATATATATATACTACTCGTTTGGTATATATATTATTTGGTATATATATATACCAAACGAGTCAAGAACACGTTACAGATTGGTCAAGAAAAACAACGAGTACAATGTTTAGTCTGCGACAATTTTAAACGTTCGTCGTACGGCCTCATTGCCGCCGTGACATACGGAAAACTCGTCTTCCTGTTGCGCATGCGCAGTACGATATTCTTATATATTTATATTTAGACTTAACCTTTGCGTTCGGCGTGTTTCTCTGCTTGGTAAATAAAAAAAAAATGAAGAAAGAGTAAAAGAGTAATACGTCATTCTTAATTGATATTATTCGTCCTGCAGTCAGATAGCGTATTCCCATTATATATAAAATAACAACACAGTTATACGCGCAATTTTCGAATTCTTATTGGTAGTCTTGGGCATTTTGCGTAAATTCGCGAATCCCATTTCGCGGCTTGACAAAATTATCGAAGGTGGATTGCACGGAATTGCGTGCCAAAGTAAACGGCTAATCTGATTAGTAAACGCTCGCGTCAACGTGCAACGACGCCAGCGTTTGCACCGGTTTAAATCTGGAATAAAGTAATACACTGCAATTTATTGTATCTACGTGCGCATGCGCATTAGAAGATAATGTATCTTTATATCTGTATTGTATTTAGAGAGAGAGAGAGAGAGAGAGAGAGAGAGAGAGAGAGAGAGAGAGAGAGAGAGAGAGAGAGAGAGAAATGAAAATGAGATTAAATAATTCATACTTGTTGCCTTGCGCATCTACCTGTGTATTTGCAGCAGTCACATTTTTCCAGTATAATCTAATGACGATTTAAAACGGAATTACAGGGTTCCTTGTTAATATTTTCAAAAATCAGGTAAATCTTCCTTCGCCATATTCGTTGCATAGATATGGACGTTAAACGATAATATAAATAATCTTTATACTTTTTACCAAAATGTTGACAGAGTATATAGTCACTCGGGAGCATTGTACAACCTGAAGTTGGTTCTTTCATAGAAATCAAATAGATCGGCTAACTTCGGTTGGTGCAATATACCCCTGAGTAACATTGTGTACTGTTATATCTAGTTGGTCATCATATGTGAACATATGTAACTATCGTACTGGTTCGGCACTGTTTATATTCATGGACTTTACCATATGTGTATATGTATGCATATATCAGGCAAAATTCCCACAAAGAATATTCTGCTCGCAATCGGTGGATGCTTAAAGCTTTCAGCGTTTTGCCAGCCGCTCAGAAAGGAAATAAAGACTGCGTCATCTGGCATACATCGGATAATGGCCGACTGGGCAACCACTCGCTATTATCACGCATAGAAGCGCATCCTTTTGTGTCTATAATCGCAAGTGGAATTTTGTCGTTCGAAATCAAACTGCAGAATTTTACATATTGAAATATAAATATCTAAACGTTTTTTTATGGTATTCCTTAAATTTTTGAAAAAAAATTGCAAAGTATGTAAAAAATTATTTTTTTACATAATTATTTGCCAGTAACGACTCTACCTTAGTCTTGTCTTTGAAACTTGTAGAAATTCTTTGTGAGCAGGAAATTGTAACGCTAGTCGATTATTATATACATATAGTTTCAGTATATATAATATACATGTACATATACATGAAAAAGATGTATCTTGTATTCCTTCGTACGCGTAAGAAATGACTTTTCTTCTGTTCCACCAAAGAATAATTGACTGTGTCGGAGAAATATCGATACTCATTACCAATCATATGTATATGTATAGACGTAGCAGACATTGTATATCAGCTCTGAAAAATTTCCACATACTCTGGGAATAATTTATCGTCCGTCGTATAGGAAATAAAGATTTTTCGAGGAAATAATAAAAAAAAGATGACAGTATTCACGTCAAACGCGTCGAAGAAGAAAATGAGTACTGCTCGCCCACGCACGCGTAAGATACAGTAAAAGTAGAAATAGATATATATGTATGTCACTGCATAAGATACACTGTATATAGTAGATCTTATGTAAGAGAGGAAAAGGACCTTGAACGTCGTATATATGTATATATATATATATTCACGTACGAATACGATACATTCTACTCGTAGATAGCTGGCAAACCCACTTGGTTGCAAACGGTTATTACACGCGTAACCGGGCAAGACGTGGCTGCCATTATTATTACTGCTTGGGCTTCGGTTCTCTTGGCTGACTTAGCAAACTAATAAATTCATGAATCCAAAATATATTGATATCGAATATCTTGATGAAATATTACTAATCATGGATGTATGTATAATTAAAATTATAAATCCGAAGATTGTCCTTAAAAAATGTGTGTATATTTGCACAAATTATATGTGACAATTTTTTTGGGGACTGTATCTATAATTAAGTGTGTTGGTAATTTTGGATTTTTTAATATTTCTTTATTTTCTGGTCCTAATAATATAATGCACTGCACCTACTTGTTCCTGGTAAGCTCGACAGTGACGTGGAAGGACGTGGCTGCAACAAAAAGAAAAATAAGATGGCTGAGTGCAAGAAGCGGCTTAAGAACAAAAGCCGTAATATTCGCGAATGTCTGAAGTACGTTAGTACATAATTTCTGGTAGTATATAGATATAGCTTTACGTTGGTTTTATTAGTTTTTATTACTGATTCAAAGGACTTTAATGGTCTCATAGAAGTTCTTGTGGACTGAAGCAAACGAGTGAATGACTGTGTAATATGTATATAAAATGATAAAGAAAATTCATACGATTTAGAAAAAATAAGATTTTTTTGTTTTATTCAAATAATATCAGCCAGCTAGTGATACGTTGTCATTGAAATAAAATGCCGTTCGAGGGCGTACGTTAAATTTTCCAGTAGATAAAGCACGATAACGTCAGGTCAGACGGTTAAGTGTCTTCAAGATGGTGAAAATTAATTCATGAAAATTTACCAGCGAATTGATCTCAGTACCAGAGATATAAACTGCATATAACATAAGATACAATTTCTCAAATAATATTTATACCAAAAAAAGGCATCTGTCACGTATCGAAATTTTGAATTTTCCCGCCAACAAGAAAGTCTATTCGGAATATTTTATTCTCTCGCAATGCCCCGTAGCAGTAATCGCCCGATAAAACGCAATTACTCGAGGAAATAAAATAAAACTAAAATTGTCACGTATCCATTAGTCAAGAGTTACGATAAGACTTTTTTTTTATTAATAGCCTTTATCGTCAAATTTTAATCGTCGCTTTTAACATCCAATTCGTGTCTATCGTTTCCCGTTAGATCTGCTAGTTTATTAGAACGCCGATACCGGTTACGTCGAATTATAAAGCGTGCATAGGGATTATCGTAGAGACAGATTCAAAATGAACGGGATACGATAGTATCACAGGAAATATATAGTATATTACTTACTATCCCCCACATGCATATATACTATCCTCATACAGGTATCAAGTACATAGTACATATATATAAAATAGCCCTCCTCGTAAATAGTGCACAAATCCAATGGGATTAGGGAGGCGGCGGCGACTATGAAAAAAAAAAAATTTTTTTTGTTCGCCAAAAGAAGCAGCCTAGCCAGCTGGATTAAAGCTCGCATTTCACGTAGTCCGATAGACGACCAAAATGCCTCTTTCTAGTCCCTGGTTATGCATAGCGTTAAATCGCTTTATTCCTACGATTATGCAGAACCTCCTTTGATCTGTACAAATGCGACTGCAGTGACGTAGACGCTGGAAGAATCGTGAAATTCTTGACGACAAAGAGAAGCTTCCAAATTTTTTTTTTTATCACTTCACTGTATTATCTTTTCTCTTCGTTTCATCTTGTAGCAGGCTAATAGGGTTAGGAATAGAAATTCAATAGATAGGAGTGTAACGACAGCGTACAGTTCCACGAGTAGATTCTGTTCAGGGGACTTCTTTACTTTAAAACTCATATCAAGTTGGCCCTTCCAAAAGCTCTTTTGCTTACTATTAGCTTTACGTTTCTATTGACACCGTCTATACGCTTTCGTATATGCGATGACGTTTTGCTTTGGGTTACTTGTATCTGTATTTAGGGTAAGATGCAGAAATGGCCGTTTGAAGGGTTTTGCGCGAAAGTTGACGGGACGTAAATTTTATCAGTTTGCTCGCGGGCTCGAGTATTGCGAGTAGATGTATTGGAAAACACGGTAGTCGATATTCCATAGCCAGGAGAGTAGGTACGGGCAGGGCGGACCGGCGCGCCGAGTTTACATTGCAAACAAATATTGGCTAGGGATAAATAAACCCGAGCAAAGTTTATTGCCCTAGATTACGTAATAAAATAAACAGTGGCGCATACGCGAGACCACGACGCCGTACGCAGTTTGCTTATACGTATGTGCGTACGTGCATATATGCTCATACATATAGTTATAGTTTGATACGGGCATGTGATCACATGGATATTTGAATGCAGGTACACGTGAAAGTGCTAAAGCATGGGTGCCAATGAAGAAAATTTTATATAAGAAAAAAAAAATTAAATCACGAACATATAGATATGGTATAGTCGTATGAGTTTAAAAGATCCATATAAATTTGACACTATGGCAAATTGAAAGATCCTCAGAATCCCTTGAATTGGACTTTTCAATTTTTTGTTGAATCTTGAAAATGACTTTTGGAATGGGTTTATCATGGAAAGTTTTTTTTATCCCTAGAATCTCGCTCGTGTTGATCCTCCCCGCTTTCTGTAAGAGTTTTGGCCGTGGTTGTTTCTGGAAAATTGTTATATGTTTTTTTTTCCTTCTCGATTTTACGGAATTTCTTTGAACGAAAGCTGTATCCAACTTTCTGATGTCAATGGCTATACCATTTGTAGATGAGATCGTAAGCCGCTTTTTTTTTGCTTGAAATTATTTTGAAACGTCTTACGGAATGCTTTAGTATACCGAAGCCTACTGTACTGTGACAAGGGAGATTATATAGGCGTCTCAGTTCCAAGAGCTGGGTATTAACGTAGAGAGTCTCGGGATGCGCGCGCATCGAAACGAACCACGTAGTCAGCTGAAGTCGTTGAGATTTTAATTATTCGAAATGACAAAAGCCGCTTGATGCATAAGAGTCTTGAGTCTTTCTTAAATAGTATTAATTTATATAATTAACAGTTAGTGGGTGAGATAATTATTAAAAATTATTATTATTATTTACATCATATCATTTACCCTGGAATACACTCATCCGGTACGTACATAGATGCTCTTACGATTTCAACAGGATCCTTGAGATGCTCAATGGGTACGAAAATAAAAAATTATTTTTCCTATTAGACGCTCAAAATCGGCACAAGGGTGAAACGCGTTGGAGTGGATTTTTAGTTGAGCGAATTTCCACACATTTTCGCATGTGCACCAGTGGGCATGTGTTTACATGTTACAGTTTACAAGGATACAGCGTGTGCATGACTGCCTGCGCACACAGGCTTTTCAGCGACAACCCTCTCAAAAGAGAATAGCTGATTGGTTACTTTGCCGATCGATTCTAATGCGTGGCGGTACATGCCAAAAAAAAAGGTCACTGGAAAAACTACAATTGCGAAAAGTTGCGTGAAAGCGAAATTTGCGAATTGGCGGATGTGTCGAAATCGAGGAAAAAATTTGTGAATTCACGCAAAATTCAACCAACCATATAGACTGTACGTGCCTGTGGCAAGTATAGCGTATAAAAAAAAATTGCCGAAACCGAAGCCAGGGTAGATTTCATACACAGTTAAGAAACAGACCCTGCAGTAACGACGCTACTCGCCTCGTCAGGACGTTGCGCCCTTCTAATAGCATCTCAGTCGCGAAAAAAATATGCAGCGCCGCCTTGGCAGATCTGCACTTCATAAAAATGTAAATGACGGCGCGGCCGTTGAAAGGAAAGGAGAGAAAACGAGTGTGTCGGTATGAGCGAAGTTAGAAGGCTTGTATTAAGTTAAAAAAACAAAAGATCAACTTACCCAAAGTCTTCTGTAATCGTACAGGCGTACCAACCAACTGGACCGGTACGATTAAATGTTTTTATACAGTCGATTATAATACCCTGCGAAATGCGCGGCAAATTTAAATTCCATACCCGACTAAAAAGATTAAATGCACGTGATTTGATAGAAAATTATATTTTTTTTTTAAAATAGATAAGTTTTAAAGTCTTAAAATATAGATATAGTTTTGTATCTGGTATCCTTATGAATGTTTACCTTCGAAATAATTATTGACTGAAAAGTATTTTAATAGATCAGGGCTGGCGAGCCAAATCATACGGAAGTTATACATATGTATATTGGATATAGGATATACAAAATGGGGTGACCCCCTTTTCATGGCTGCTCGTGTTTTTCACGGACGTGGAATTCCGATCGGACGCGCGTCCGTATTATCCACCTTCAACCGTCACGTCACGAAATATGACAGATCGCGTCATAGTCGATATATTGCTTCGATACATCGATTCAAGCTCTCGATAGCTGACGAGGGTGCACGATCCTCCCTGATCTGCTGGTTTCGGGTTCTACGTCGAGTGACACGCGCCAACCACGTTCGCTCTATAGTTTTTTACCCTGTTTACTCCCTCGCTTTTTTTTTGGCTAATATTGTTATTTTTACTGGTTTTACAATTTTATGCGCTGCACGTCGTTTTTCTTCAAGGCTAATAAACAGCGGGGGACAATAAAACAGACGGATGGCTTTTAGGGGTGGATTTTGAAGATACGACGAGATCGTTTTATTTTAACACCCCTAACGGTAACCATTGTAATTACAATTGGCTGGAAGTAAACCCTTATAATACTCTCAGTGGTACCGTTATCTTTACTCAAAATTCAAAGAATGGCCTTTCCTTTTCATCCCCCTTTGTTCTCTTACTGCTTCGCAGGTGTTCGGCAGTTTTACCTTTTCTGGGAACAATACAAAGTTCGAACAACGACCCATGGGCAGTTATCAGTGTTAAAGAAAAGTTTTGAATTTTTTTATGGGAATTTCAATATTTGTTACCATTTAGTACGTATTTGGACACCATTGTATGTAAGTATTACGTGTATGGGGATCTGTGTAATACGCCACTGTTAAATTACTGCTTTACCTCGAGGCTCTATTTTGGAAACGAAAAGAAGTACTGCCGATAATATGTATATACCTGTAGTCGTGGACTTGGCGAGATTCCACGTCGTAAAATAATCTCTGAATACATTTCTCCGTCGTGCGGGATATGAAATTTCAGTTGTACCAGTTACAGAAGAACCTGGGAGTATGATACAATAAAAAAGAAAGAAAAAACAAACAAGTAAAAATGCGTTACTACCCTGACATGAATTCTTGACTTTTTCTCCTTATCCTTTCTCTACCTTTTGCAGCTTCCTTTGCCAGGAAAGGATCGATGGGACGAACAAAAATCTAAAGTCCTTGGACTCTGCCGTATATAAGAAGCAATGACTACTTGTAATTCCTTGCTCTGGTATCATCAGGATTCCACAATATAACGAAAACGTGCATTATCTTCGATCTGAATGAACATACTTAAAAAATTAATTATTTTACTTTTTTGTTCTCGCGTTCATGTCCCAAAGATTATATTACATAAATTTTGATAATTAAAAAAAATTGTCACCTTCTCACGATACTTTCGCGTCCAAAAATTTTGGAAAATGATAATGCCAAGAGACTGAGGATGACTGGAGGTTAAAAGAGGATGAAGAGACTAATCTAACCAAGAAAGACCAACATCCCTATAACGGTGGTCAGCACTGCGGAATTTAATAAGATTCTGTCAAACGTACGCCGGGCATTGCATCACCAAGGATCGAGAAATTCATGAGATTCGTGAAATTCGTGAAATTCATAGAACAGAGGGAAGAGAAGAAGATTGAAAGAAGTAATGGTAGAAGTGTATATACATATATACACATATCACGTATATCAAGACTCCGAAGAAGAAGACCAGAACTGGTGCAAATTTCTTCAGTACCTGATATTTATTATATAACAGTATTACGTATATTCAAGTACGATCTATGGTACTATATATTATGTACGTAAGAAAATTTTAGATACATATATATATATATATATATATATATATTCATATGGAATGGAGAAGCATGGCGGGGAAAGGGGACCCGTAGATGTAAAACGGACAAGCGTCTCTTGCATGAAGAGCGGAGACCAAGACACTTCAAGATCGTATCGACTCTCATCTATCATCGAATGTCCTCGGATGGATATTTCGACGACATCCTGACACCACGACAATGACACGCAGACTCCGTGCTTATCAGTCGCTGTCCATCTTGCTAACAATCTACCCCTTGCATCTCGTATATTCGTAGCGCGGCCGCTACGGTTCCTCATCGTTTTTGGGAATCCCCGACAATACACAGAGCACAAGAGCAAGACAGCCAGCCGTACAATTACGTCAATGCCATAGGGAATTCTAGGGAATTCACGAAACATTCAAAGGAATTCGCATTAGGTGCTCTACGCGGGAATTTCAAAGGTACACTTCATCCGTCTCTCTCTCTCTCTCTCTCTCTCTCTCTCTCTCTCTCTCTCTCTCTCTCTCTCTCTCTCTCTCTTTCTCTCTCTGAGTCCTTGAAATACCAGAAAAAAAAATTTATCTGAATTCGTAAAATCATCCACATAAAAAGAAAATATTTCAATCATAAAATCAAGTTCAAGCATCCTCATTAGCAAAGCGCAGCGTACCTAAGTAATCAACGTACTTACCGTGGCGCATATACATAGCGTCCAGTAGGAATAGTCCTCATAGGCCAGCCAGGATGGGGCCCTATGGATCCCCATGGGCCAGGGCCACTGAACTTCCTACATTAGCATACACACTTCGTAATTCTCTAGTTGCCATAGTACCAACCCACCCACCTACCCTCCCTCAACCCCCGACCATTTTAGTTCAACGTAGACTTTTTTCTCCCTCCCCTTCCTCCTTCTCCCCTCTTTCTTCTCTTTTTCTTTACTCCTCCTCTCCTTTCTCCTTCTCCCTCTCGCACGTCGTAAACTCTCGCTCCTACCTTCCTCTCGTCCTATTCGTACCTCTCCGCATCGTGTAGTCTTCCTTTTCCTTGAGAACCCTCCCTCCGTCCCTCGTCGTGCCCCCTACACCCCTCCGCGCCCTTCCTCGCCCTCCTACCAAGAGCCTCTATTGCTCTCATTTTTTTTGCCACTGTTACACACACGTACGCACTCACACTGAAGCTCTTGTATAATACGTATATATAGATATACAGACACAGCAGAGTACACTCGCGTAACGCAGCCTTTACTCTTACGCGGTACAGTCTAGGTACAAAGTGATGGATCTTCTCCTTTCGAGACGAGAGTTTCATTTCCGAGACGAGACACCGAACACCGGAAGACACCACACGTCGAGTCGACGTTGCACGGGATTGGCTACTGGTACTCAGTGTCTTTTTCTTTTTTTCATTTTTTTTTTCGGGATAACTTTATTATCGCAGCCTTTACTCGTTTTCTCATTTTTTTTTACCTTGTGGCCGACTCAGTCGAAATTAGCATTTTTTTTATCGATTTACTTTACCGACCCGTTATTCATTGTATACATAGATATAACGACTGTAGGCGCGTGAGGCATTCGGCCAGTACTTAGCAGCCAACGTGAAGTTCTAATTTTACGGTACCCATACAACTCGCGCTGCGTTTTCAAGTCAGCGAAAAGGCAGGGCGCTCAGAGAACACGTGGGAGGACGTCGATGCCTTGGCGATTTGTCATTGCTTCGAGTTTACGACGGCACTCTGGTGCTCTTGCTTCGAATTTGCGAGGCATTCCTCTTACCCCTTCGCGCCTCGTGTCTACCTGTCTCGTGACTCACTTCTATGGATTGTTAGTCATTTTTTTTTCTAAACCAATCCCTGCCGCCAGAATGACTCGTCGCGAATATCCATAAAATCGTACGTAACAGAATGCTGAGTTCTGATAACGAAATTGATTATGAAGCACATTTTCAGGATCGTATGACACCTCGTTTCCGGTCTCCGTGATCATAAAGAGACTAGAGTTTTAAAAAGTAAACTAAATGATGTTCAATGAATGCAAGAGTCTAGTGATCATTGGTCCATATCGAATTCTTGTATTGAATACACACGATACCCTTTTAGCGACGGATCGTTAATACCGTAACCCGTTCAGTTGATAAATTTTTTTTTATTTTATCGTGAATCGTAATATGTATAGAAAACAGTTGGTTATTCCTCTGAGAACCTATGGATAAGAGTTACTCCGGATAGGAATTAGTCTCGCGCGTTTACGCGGATATTGAGGGCTCTCAGAATGCTTCGGGAGTAGGTAACTCCGACGTTGGAAACGGTTGACTTGTGGCATTGTCTTCCAGGGAACAATGCAGGAGGCTGGAGACTGGAGACAGGACGGGGCCGAGAGGTCCGGACGGACGAGAATGCACTACAAGAAATTGGCAGCGCTCTGGGCAACGTTAGAGGCGGGTATGGTGTATAAGAGAGAGAGAGAGAGGGAAAGGTCTAGATACGATTATAACAAGTACGAGAGAGACGAAGAGAAGTGTCATGGGAAACTGAATGTACGGATAAAGAAGATCTGAGAGAGACGGAATGATTAAAGCTAACAATAAGAGAAGGAACAGGAAGAGGGAAATCTGCTGGAGTGGTCGAACTATTTCTGGAATTTAGATGCTGGGGAATACCTACTGATGTTGCTACTCCGGCTATACCCGTCATAGTCTTCTCTATGGTATTCTGGCTTATACTCTTTATTCGACTATGGGTATAAAAAGCTCAATGCAATTAAGTGATGCAAGCTCATAGATATTCCTTGATAATTTCCCATTCAATCTATTTATACACGTGGAGTCCGAATGGGATGAATCGAAGAGTCGTTTCTCTTTAAGAGATACATAAATCAGGCTTGCGTATGGTAGAAGTGAGCTAGACGGATGTACTGAGTATTGAGCATATATGAATAAGAGCTGTAAATAATATTATTTCAATATATTACTTGTGCGTGAGATTTTCGATTTTGGTTCAATTTCAATGACTGGAATTGAAATCGGGATGAATTTTCTTGCTGAAGATTTTAAGTACAGATCTTGTAATAGTACGGACCAACATGGGCGAAGTTCTTGCTGCTGGTTATATCCAATGCAGTATTTACTTTTTTTTTTTCATGGGGTTGGACATACAGAAAGACGGATGCTGTGTAGTAAGGAACGAAAATTTTTTTTCTATAATAAAAACTTTGTCGCGATCTTTAGTAAGAAGGCGAAAAGAACTTTGAAAATCCGCCCTCTCCGTCTTAGAACTTTTAATTCCTTCCGTCCGGAGCGCGTCGGGGGGTCCGATGCAACGAAAGGCATCCGAAGCTTCTATGAATATCCTTGAGAACGAAGAGGCAAAGTAGTATAAGGCGGTAAGAAAAATAAAGCGAGAATCAAACGGAGCTTCGAAAATTCAAAGCATTCTCAATGCCTCCGAGTTCGCCGTAAAGAATGCTTAATACCGTTAAGAAAACCAGTTCGCAAAATGTCACGTAACGCCTGTGAGTATAGCGCGAGAATAGCAGCGCTATACGAAAACTGTATTTTTACTGAGTCAACTGGGTTTTATTGTACACACTATATGTACTATGCGCCATATATGTATATATATCCATAGAGACTAACCAACCAGCTGGTATTCCACGTCTGACAAACTACATACGTCACTACTAATATCCAGGCAACACGCAAGGAATGCGCGTGGAGTTAACAGTTTTGCGTCATGCACGCGTGTCACTCTCAGGACGATATACAACGTGGATGCTCGTAACAGACGGTATGGAGAAAGTATGAAAATAATGAGAAAATAAAGAGTAAAAGATGCAAAGAAAAAAAGAAAAAATTACAGGAGCAAAGAGTCGGAAGATTTTGCTGTACGAGGAAAGGTATCGGAGGGTAGGAAGATACGCGAATATATGTTTATGTATATGTAGAAAGAGAGAGAGGGAGAGAGAGAGAGAGAGAGAGAGAGAGAGAGAGAGAGAGAAATTTTTTTAGAAGAGTCGGTGAAAATAGAGATGAAAGAAAAAAACAAACAAAAATGAAAAGGGTCGTCTACTCCTACCCACCATTGTGAAGCGCACGCACGTATGCTTCTAAAAAGCTTGCTAATACGCAGTCAGCATTCTCTCTTATAAAGGAGAAGCCTGGAAGGCCGCTCCGGAGCTTCTCTGCATTTTCACGTAATATCTGCTGCGATACGTTCTGTACTACGTGGAAATGTAGAAATGTATATACAGTTATATACGTATGTCTGAATAGCTGGATATATAGATATATAGTAGAGACATGCGTAGAGTTGCGTATAAAGTATATATGTTTCCAGTGTACATATATAGTATAGATATTCCAAAAAATATCTTATTCTTAGATTCCTACACGCCCCTTACCATTTTCGAACCCCATATTCAACACGTCACTCAGTATTATCCTGTCTTTGGTACAGGATAGGGATGCTGTGATATGTCCCTTTACTCCCAAACAATTTTTCTAGCATCCATGTCTGATCCGACCTCAGCCTACCGGTCATGTTTCCGAAGGTAGTCAAGGCAAGAGTGCCAAGCGTGTGAGAGCAGCAGAGAAAGATGATACGACAAGGAGAAGAAACGATAAAGGGGATTAAAGGGAGAAAGGAGAATTTTTCTTTCTAACGAAGGACGGCGGCACGATCAAAGGAACGAGCGTGCGAGAGTCCTAACGGCACTTTAGTTTCACTTGGGATCTAGGAGGAGCCTCGTGAGGTCTTGGGCAAAGTGTAAATTTTTTATTTTCTTAATAAAATATTTTCAATTATATCAATATTTTTAATAGATTCTTATATGCCATTGCATTGCGTTACGTACTCCGTTATCTATTCACTTGGTCCAGACTCCTTCCTCCGAGGCGAGTCACTCTTGTCTGTACTCTCTATTCTATTCTCTTCTCTTCTCTCTCTCTCTCTCTCTCTCTCTCCTCTATTCTTTTATTACTCTTCACTCCGTCCTAGTCTCTCTTTTCCCGTGCCCGTTTCACTAGGTCGTCCGACTATGCTTTATCTGTACAGAGAGAAGCGCGTTACTCTCCACGTCCTTATCCTTTTTAGTTTCCTCTTCCTTAAGTTCTCCTTCGTCTCCCGGCTCCTCTTCCTGCCTCTCTTATCTATACCACGTGTCCCATCCTCCCGAGTTTCCTTCTTATTCGTTTCCGCTGCCAGTCCGAATCTCCGTCTTTATTTCTCTGACGTTCCTCCTTGTCGTTCTTCTGTTCCCTTCTCCTTTTTCCTTCGAGTTCTCTTTCTGACCCCCCCCCTCCCCCTTCCCTCCACCACCCTACCAGGCCACCCCCCACACCCGTCCCGTTCGCTTTTTACTATTTTTTAACATTTTCTTTTCTTCAATGCCTTAAAATGCAAAAATAAACGAGTCCCCGCAGCCCGGCCGACAATTGTCCGTTCGCGGGCGTCGCCGATTTTTCTCTAATTTTATTAGAGACACGTAAAAAGAAAATTTCTCTCTGAGACGTCGTGACGTGTGACGTCCCGTCGATTCAGAGATAAATTTTCATTTTTAAAATCACGCAAAAAATGCAGGACGCCCGCCAAGTTACGACACGTGGACAATATCAATCCGGTGGGCCCTCGGAGCCATCGTCTCTGGCTGCCTCTCTCTCTCTCTCGACGTCGCCCGTCCTACTCGCGTCGAGCGACGCCCGCGCAACTATTGTCCATCGCCGATCGGAAAACCCGACGCATTCGCCTGACTAGGAAGTTCGCGAAAATCGTTCGACTTCTTTGAGAAATCTTTAGGGCCTTTTCGGTATTACGCGTGTCCCTGTATAAGGCCCGGGAAAGCGTCGGGACGTCTGTGAGACGCTACGCCACTTTAGCCGCATGGACAAAACATATCCGAGCTGCCTCTCTCCGTCGCTTTATTCGTCGTGAAACTTTTTACGTTGTGTATATTAAAGGGGAACGTACCAACGTCTATTCCGTTAAAGCGGATATCGTCAAATTAAGGAAGCGCCGGACTTTGCATGAAAACGGGACAGTCGCTCTCTCTCTCTCTCTCTCTCTCTCTCTCTCTCTCTCTCTCTCTCTCTCTCTCTCACACACACACACGCATACACACACGCAGTCTCTATTTTCTATATCACTCTTTCTTTCTCACTGTACGCGCGTACCTGCTGTTACGACGATACTTCACGACTTTACTTATTGTCGGACACGCGCCCGATTCCTCGATCTCGACACCATGAACACTGTCATTTCGTAGCAATGCACTGTAGCACGTAGCAATTTGCTTACGGGTCGTCTGTACTTTTTGCATAAAAAGAAGAGAAAGATAGGGATACCTTGCCCGGAAGAGGAATCGTTAAAGAAAATTCCAAAATTCGCTAAAAATGATTAAAAATCTATAAAATTTTGCCGAGAGATTTTGATCGTGACTTTAATAAGGAAAATAATGAAAAATACTTCGCATATGAAACTGATTATTTAATTTTACAACGTTATCATTAACGCAAGCAGAATATGTCAGTAACGCATACGACAATAATAAAAATCCAAACGATATCATCCTATGGCTACATAAGCGTATACTGTACTCGTATAATATCAGCAACCACACCTTCCTGGCAGAACCACCGACTCAGGCCGACGGCACAGACGTATACGATGCCATCCGCTTTAAGCCGCGTTTCCTTCGATTCCGTCGTATCTATACGTTTCGCGGTAGGGTAGAATATTAGACGAAATAGGATTCCTCGTAGGCGTTTATGTCCACGTGGCACGTGTCGGATAGAGCAGGTGTTGCCTAGTAGCCACTTAAATTTTTGGCAAAAAAAAGAATTCGAAATTCATCTCAAAAAAAAAAATTAAAAGAGCGACAAAATTCAATTTCAAAAATCGTAGTCTCAAAAATCCTTCACGACTTGCACAAGAACACGGAAAGCGGAGGATATTCCTTTTTTTGATATAATCTAGCATATGTCATATATACATATTTTTGTGAAATAACAAAAAAAAAAAATAATTTTTCCCATTACCACGTGATACTTCCTAAGGCCATAAGTACAGTCGGCGTGCAACCAACGCATTTGTATATCGTCGTCGACGCTGCATCTCGTCCTACAGCAATACGTCGACATGCAACCCTTCCTGTATATACAATATATGTATATATGCATATGTGCTATACGTATTAAATGCACATGGCCTATATATATATAGATCTTGCCTACCTGTACTAGCATCGCCACTCGACACCGTTAAACGGTGCAAAAAGTACAAATGCATTTCTTGCTTGCAATGTGTTCCACGTGTGTCCCACCACTATACATATAACGTCACTCGTAGATTTTTTTTCTTTTACTTACCCCACCACCTCCTACCCACGGAGTGCACCCGTTTACTGAATGCAACTTAAGGTAATGTCACGTTTGCAATGCAACTGCGAAGGTCGCGTGCGGCTTGAATTTTCACCTTTCAAAACATTTACTTTATGGGAGGGCGGGGGTTGTGTTTTCTTCTTTTGTTTTTTGTGCTTCTATACCAGTACTTGTACATACTTTGGGTATTAAGCGTTGAGCGTTTCGAGAATGCTCAACCGGCATAATAATTCACAACACTCTTCTGGTCCTTGAATTTTTATTGTACTATGTAGCTTATATATGTGTATATACATATATAATTCATGTAATCAGACTCGACCTATGTTTTCATGGTATTCATAGACCTGGTAGAATTTGCATTTTAATCGTGTCCGGCGAAACATAAATATGCGATTGGTACACTGCGGAAGAAACTTGGAAAGCAGCGTTTGTGTGTGGTTATTATACGTATGTGGGCCAGCTGATGCAGGAGAATGATTTATTGAAAAAAAAAAAGAATTTAACATAGACTGGAAAAATAAAATTGTAGAACAATCCCTAATCGAAGTACTCGCACTGTAGGAGTGACCGAGACAAAGCTAAATATTGGAAAGACAGGACGGTATAATTGAAAAAAAAAAATGTGTAAAACTTGAAATTTCGTCACAGAGCCCCATTTGAATAATTTCGTATCTTATATCTGGACCATTAAGCAATAAATATAATTATCAAAAGGAACATTCTTTATGAAGAATTTATGCACAGGACTTTCCCGATTTTTTTGATAACAGAACTAACGTACTTATATCAGACGGTGACGGATATCAGAATTTTAACTTATTTACTCTCATTATAACGCATCAGTTCACATGATCACCAACCAATCTTATCCATCTAGCAGCTGCGATTGCTTTTGCACGAGCATAGAGCTGCTATAGCATATCGCCTTTCTACGTACCTACCAGATATATAATACTAATGTATAAGCAGCACCGGATTTGTTGCTATATTGATACACAGCGCTGTGCTGTTCATTGCTGCGCTGTTCAGCACACCGTACAGATTGTTAAAACTTGCTGTTGACTCAGCGAAGCGCGCTACACTCTGAACTGGCTCTATAGTAGCTAGAGCAACCTGAAGGAAGCCACTGCTCCGCGTTCGATTCGTAGACTCGTTCTTCCATTCTAGCTCACCGGCGCCATTTTGTTCCTTACCTTTTTTTTTAATTTCGATACGACCTCACTGTAAGTTGTTAACTAGTGTTCCTTTTTTTTTTTTTAAATATAAATTCATTCTTATTAGAAGGTAATGGTTCGTGTCTGGGCTAATGGTATAGGTATATGAGGTTGATTTGACAGCTGTCACATGAGATTGGTCAGTTAAGGCTGGCATTATCGTGCTGTGAAAAGTGAGAAAAACTTTCCTCATTGGTAAGTAGAACGAGCATATTAATGTATCGTGGCTTATTGATATTTTCGATACTTTGCGGGAGTGCGAGAGAGACGGCGTTATACGCGTTCACGTGGGTATGAGAAGGACAAACGTCGATGGATACACGTAACCTAACGGGAGAGATAACCTTCCTGGAATTGACTGTACTATTGGTGGAAGTTCGAAGGTTCGTTACTTTTGTAACTTTGTGAAAGACCTGTACAATTATTTATAAAAATTCTCATAAAGCCCCGTTATCTTTTCTCGTACGTAAATTATTGAACCACGTCGTTTTGATTTTGAGTTATATTTCTTTAACTACGTAAAATACCTTGGAGATTGATTTATTTTGAAAATTTGACATAATTTCACAAGAATTCGCCACGAAGTTTATTCGCAAAATTTACACGAAAATATTATAGATATGGTTTACCGAAGGAGATAGGGCGAGTTTCTGTGTGCGTGTACCTATATTGTGTATTTGCGAGACGCTTGGGGCTTTCATTTTGAAGCGGCACGTAGGGTCGTATCGTATTTCGATGGCTTCGATAATTTCACTGGCGCCACGGGTATATCGGCGCGATATCGACTCGGAGCGACTAAGCAAAAAAAGGAATACATAGAAACAGCAAGAGGGCAACGGCGGGGCGAGCCGTATAACGAAGGGTGGAAAAACAAAGGCACGTGCATGGAAACGATAGATTTATTCTCTTAGCCCTATACTATGAAGAAAAAAAAATATAAAAAAAGATAATCAACTATCCACTGAACTCGTAGCAAACAATTCGCGCGCGGAAATTCAAAATGTCACCGATAAGTAGGTATACGTGTTCCGTGAAGTCAGTCACGTGAAAAAAGAAACACATCCCTTATTCGACGTAACATTCTTCAGAATTGTGGAAGCACGGGATGTTATATCCTTCCATTTTTTTTCCTCATCTCTCCCTATTCATTTTGCTCTTTCAATTTTCCCTCTCGCTCTCTCTCTGTCTTCCTTTCTATCTCGTATACGTTTTTCCCATTTCCTCATCTCTTTGCCCCCGTGACATCACGCATTTGTAATTTGCAATTTTCTAATGTACGCGATTGATTCCCCGGGGCCTTAAGGTGCCCTTCTATTTTCCGGCAGACTTCATTTGCCCCCACAGTTACGAATACGCGTCGTAGGACGAAGGGAGACTCGGGGATTGATAAAAATAAAAAATAAAAACAGCGACACCCTATCTCTCTACCTTGCGAAGCTGACGTCGCGACGCTGACTTCTGGCTTGTTCACCCTCGAGTAACCCCGGAAACCTGCGGAATATTCAATGTGACGTCGATATAGCAATTATCAGAAACTCCAGAGAATCGCTTGGGAACGACATTCAGAGAGCGACGCATTTATTACTAATAACGACGGCGTCCCCGATGCCATTAATTTTTTTCTTCCTCGCGCACGTGCACGCATATCCGACTTACTTTTGTTTATCATTGCTTTGATTTTTTACTACATGTACTCTGTTTACTTAATTCATACGGGACGACCGCGACAAGATACCAACAGCGTAAAAATCCACGGCTGTGATAAAAGGAGGATACACGGAGCGTCGCGACGCCAGGAAAAAATTATTTCATTATTTTTCTTCGCGTCGTGAAGCTCCGTTGGGGATGAAACGCACCTCCCCCCCGCCCCCCGCCAAGGGGTGCTTACCCCTCTTCCCTGTATTTCAACGTGTTATTCCTACTGTCCTCGTGAAAACTCGAACTAGACGTCGAGTCGTAACGACGCTCACTCGGCGCCACGCTTACCAGTCGGCAGCAGCGACAGTAGCGCCGTCGGTAAATTAGTTCTACGTCACGCTCGTGTACTGTATTACTTTATATGCCTTTACTAAATATGATGACGTTATATATATGTATATATATACACACTTTAATGTCAAATATATATTCATCTGAATTCTCCGCCATCTTTTTTTTGCTTCCAAATTTGTCAACTTTACATCGACCGAAAATATTTATCTAAAAATATATATTCGTTAAGGAGATTTACAAATGAGCGATTCCGTTCTCGAGTCAGCGAATTAAATTAAAATATTAAAAAAGACGCCCGGCGTCCAATGGTTCCGTAGGTGTTGGTCGTCGACGTTAACGTTGCTGGATAATAATGACGTCGAGTAACGAACTACGGAGAATGCAGGAGGAAGAAAAAAAGCAACAAGTAAATACAGTTAGAGAGCAATGGAGTGAAAGAGGGGGGAGAGGAGGAGAGGGGGAGAGGAGGAGAGAGAAGAACAGCAGAAGGAAAGAAATACGTAAGAGTACAGGAAGGATACGAGATACGTAAATCACTGTAGTCGAAGAGAGACAGACAGAGCGAAGGGAGGAACCGAGGAGAAAGAAAGTGAGGTTGATAGAACGATAGAGAGTGGAAAGGGAGAGGGAAGACGAGAGAGTCGTTAACGTTGCACGAGGACGGGGAAGTTAAGGTTGGCAGCGAACGGTCGTCGGCGACGTTAACGCTGATTTAAAGACGCGTCATTAAAAGTAACGAAGCGAAACGTTCTATTAAGAAGTCGACTCGGTGGGTTTTCACTATCGGCCCGAACCACGCGAGGATCCTTGGGCAATTGAATTTTTCAAAATTTCCTACCAACCTAGTTTATCATGAAAAATGATAAGAATTTCTTTAAACCTCACTCACCGGGAGAACCTAACAATGTGTATTTTCCTTATTCTTTTTGTCATATTTGAATTTTGCAGTAGAGAGTCACTGTGTCACTGTCGAGTGATAACGTGATAACGCGCATTGATAATACTATAGAAAAGTAGACAGATATAGGAGATATATATTATATGCATATGCATATATATAGTAACGTCATAGAGAGAAAACCCGTCAGCGGCGGCCAGTGAGCTACGTGAAACGTGGCTAATAGAATATTCACGTGGCTTCTAAATAATAGATGCAAGCTCAGCGCAGGCCGGCTTGGTTCTTTTGTTAATGTCCCCGTCGTCGCCCTGGGACACTGGGACACCAGGAACACGGAACTCGGCACAGTCGGAAGGAGGGAAAGCCCAGAGTCCCTCTGAATAACTAAGCCATTGTCTTTGGCGAAAGCCTCCGGGTCCCCAATACGACATACATCCTGCCAAATATGACGTCACTGTCGATATGCGGTCGACTGATTGAACGAGACAGAGAATAAAATACACGAACCGATGCACGCATCGGGCATACATACATTAAATACCTTGGTGCACTTAAGAGACATTGTTTCCCGTGGACGGTTTACGTGACGTCATTCTGGTGCACTCACGCATTACGCACTCGCGCGTACCCAAATACACGAGGCAGCACTGCCAGTGTCCTGAATATTTGTATTTACTTGGTGTAGATGTGTACGCATATACATATATCTATACATAGGTGTGTATATATACATATGTCTATACAAGCTGCGTAAATGTAGATTCTATTTGCAGGTCGCCCGATAACTTTACCTCACGTGCACGAGTGCCCTGTATCTATAGCGTTTTGAAAATTAGCTTAAGATTTAGAAAATTTGGAAATTATCCAAAATAACATTTCGTATAGCCAAATCTGAGGAATGTTCCGTGCAATGGTTAAGAAGAAAATACAATTTTTTTTTGCAAAAGCGGACCGTTGTTTTTCGAAAAATTGTTTTTTAACGGTTTAGGCTTTCGGTATAAGTAGAAATGGAACAGAGAAGTATCTAGTCAGACAGCCACTCAGTCTGGCACTCTACGTGCATTGGTTTGCGTCTTTTTAGCATCCAAAGTCGTATCTCTCTCGGCAGAGCTTTTCTATTTATCTCGGAGCGGTCCGCGCGAGCGAGTATAACGTACGACTGAAAGTTTTTCATGGTGGAAGTTAAGGAACGAGAGAAATAAAGTAATAAAAAAATAATTTCTTCCCGTCACCCGCACACATCGGTAGCAAGAGAAAGCAAAGGAGATAAAAGAACATAGACGAAGAATGAGTCGCCATGTCGTAGCATTGTATTTTTAACCGGTTCGAAACGTCGACTTGTTCCAATGGAAAATATCAGACTGGCTTTGAAAACGATTATGAGACACCATTGCTCGTTATCCGTAAATTTTTTTCGAACGAGTCCGATTTTTAAGTTTCACCTGGACTCATACGTGATACTTAACTTAATATATACCGGGTAACGATTTTATAGACGGTGTCCATATTTTACATATTATATATATACATATATATATATATATGGCGATATTCTTATTTAGCAACAGTGATACTGTTACGAAAATAAATTTGTTTTTAAAAATTGAAAAAATGTACAAATATGACCAGTCTTTGTTAAAGGGGACGCAGATACTTTGGGACGAATTTTCATGAAGAACCGCGGATCGTGCGTATCAAGGAAATTCACTTGGTCAATTCCGTCCACTTAACGGGGCCAATTGCGTCATTCAAAGTACTTTTAATAAGTGCGTTACTCAGAAGCATTAAGCCAACTGACAGCGCGACGCCCGTATCGCGACGATAAAAACAAAAAGACTTGGATGAGGGTCTTACTTGACCCACTGGCTCAAAGAGTTAAAAGGGTTAACGTTTCGTTAATCCAGGCTTCTGGGAATGGAGTCGCATTTTCGTCGCCATTGTCATACGATTCGTGAACAAAATTCAATAGAAATATCCTGTATAAAAGAGACAAAACAAAATATAATTGGTGCATTAACCTAAAATATAAAATTTATTAAAATCAAAATATTCCTTACGTAAGCTTAAGAAATAATAATGATAGTAATCGTCAATGAATCCAGCAGAGTTTTCATGAGCACTTAATAACGGTACAGGTAGTTTCATAAGTACCGATAACAAGTTCAAGAAAGTAGTCAACTCAAGGGTTGAAATAGTTTGTTGTTTTGAAAGTGAATGAAAGAGGGTGACCGAGTGAAACGTTTACGGAGCTCTCGTGCTTAATGTCTTAAATCTTCAATTCAAAGAAATCCATCGAGCTTGGTCCAGCATCAAAAGAGCAGCATCCCGTAGCGTGGTTGCGAAAATGTAGAAAGACGGTGGAATCGGACTGAAATGTTGAGGGGGGGGATGATGGGGACGGCGGGGATGACTAGGGTTCAGTAGGGTTCAAGGAGGTCGAGCGCGAGTTACAGGGGTGAGAAAACTGTGGAGCTGTGGGGTTGGTACGTTACGAGGGACGTGGAATTCATTGAAAACATTTAACCAGAGAAACACGAACGCAATTTTTGTATTCTTTGTACGTTGCTATATATAATTTTACAATTTTTTCATTCCGTACCCACGTATCCATAGATACTACATACATACATATATGTATAGTAGTAAGTATACTTAATTCTTAAAGCCACAGATATGCGGAATTATATATATTGTAACGTATTTATTTTTCTTAACTCGACACCGATAGCAAAATCTGAGAACGAACTATCTTCGAGAACCAACCTACGTTACCTTCGGCCGTCCACCCTTCGTTCATGCATCCGCAACCCAGGCGGGCGCCAGCCAATTCTTGTTTCACCGGCAATTGACGAGCCGGCATGAACTGGGCGTTGGGGTGGAACAGGCCTAACTCCACCATAACGAGAGCTCTGACGGAACG